>JAKSZT010053942.1:162054-243529 GCA_026826555.1 Tolypeutes matacus | reverse complement strand
TAATTCTTTCCTCTGCCTGTTCAATTCTGCTGCCATGTGAGTCCAGCATCTTTTTCATTTCTTGACTTGTGTCTTTGTTCGCCATCATATCCATTACCTTTTTAGGTGTGTTAGCTATTTTTTCAGTATGTTCTCCCAGTGTCTTCTTTATATCCTTAATTTCTTCCTTCAGTTCTTTAAGTTGGTCCATGATATTTGTTTGGATAGCTTTGATTAGTTGTTCGATGTACTGCATTACTTCCTGGTTTTTATTTTGTGCACCGGACCGGTCCATGTTTTCCAGTTTTTCAGAGTCATTTGTATTTTTCTGTTGCCCTCTGGTCATCATATTATCTTGATGGGTTTGTTCAGTTGATTAGCTTTTCTCTATGCTCTAGAATTTTATTTAGCTGTTGGTTCTGCATGTGAGTTAAGTTTTCTCTTTGGCAGTTTTTCTTCTTATTTTATTTCCTTACTTCTTTCTATGTTTCCTTGAAGGCAAAAGGTTAGGGCCAGAGGAATCAAAAGATGTAAGGAAGGCAGAAGGATAATAGAAATGTTGATAAAAGTTAGAAGAGGGGCAAAATGAGACTTAATGAGATGAATATTTAACTTGTGTAGGCAGTGTAGAGTATTAGGAAAAAATATGGAGTTCCTATAATGGACTGGGAAAACAAATGGAAGAATATATATATATAGTGATTTAGAAGGCTAGAATTATGAGGAGATAGAGAAATAGTAGAGAAAGGTCTGAAAGGAAAAAGTTAATACTAATAAAAAAAAAAAGAAAAAAGAAGAAGGAAACAAAATAGATGGGATATAAATTGACACCCTTAAGTTGTGGGCCTATGAAAAAATGTTGTCTCTAAGATCCACAACAGAAAACAGAAGGCAGAATCATGCAGGAAGGATAAGCAATAGTTTGTAATACAGAATCAATATATACAGCGAGTGGGAAATTACTGAATAAGAAGCCCAGCAAATAAGCGACCAGCTGGCCACACCTATTTAAAAAAAAATAGAAGGAAAAAGGAAGGGGGGAGGAAAATGGGAATAATAGCAATAGACCAGAAAGTAACAGAGAGATACCAATGATCCATACAGGCAAGCAGTCAAACAGAGCGAAGGGGGGTCAATGATTCCCCTAGGGTCCATGTGGATCCTTCCTGCCTACTTGTGTTTATCAATGAATCTCCCCACAGGGTTCTATATGCAGGTCCTGAAGCAGGTTTTAGCTATTAAACTAAATTAAAAAGAATTTATTTTTCAATTGTTGAGGTGACCTCACTTTTTTTTTTTTTTTTTTTTTTTTAGCCAAATGCAGGACCCAAAATAATTCCTCTTCTAGACCAACCCCCTTACGGAAGGGACCCTAGCTGGGCCCGTGGAAATTAATCAAGCACGTTCCACTTTCTGGACTCCCCAGGTTAGCTGAAACTCTGATGTTAGTCAGTGAAGAGTGCTAAAGACGGCGGATTCCGCCCCTTCTGGCGCCGAGCTCCAGCATCACCGGGCTGCTCAGTAAATCAGTTTGAGTGCAGATTCGCATCTGCTCTCAGCCTAATGCTGCTTCAGGTCGGCTTATCTGCTCCCCAAAGCTATGGGGCGGTGCAGGCAGCCAGATCAATGTCTAAAAATATAAAATACCCTTCCCTGTCTTCCAACCGAACCCTCCCTTCTTTGGGAAGTGTCCCTTCCTCTTGGCTCCGCAGAGGCCTGGGTCTTATCCCTGGGTGGCTAGGGAAATCAGCTGCGTTCCCCAACCAAAATCCCCCCTCTGGTTCACCGGGTGCTGACTAGCTTGTTTGCTCTGTTCACACAAGGTCCAAGGGGCGCGAGGCAGCCAGCTCCCCAGAAAATAAAACTTTTTCACCCCTGCCCGCGGCTCCAAATGGCCGTTTTATTTTTTATTTCCATAACCGCGGGGCTCAGCCGCCTGTGCCAACCTCCACCGGCAGCCTCAAATCTCACGAATCTCCACCGTTTGGTCCACGGATCCACGCAGATAGATGTCCCAAGCTTCTCACTCCACGCGTGCACAGCACAGACCCCAGGGCAGGACCCCGTCCCCAATCCGCCTTGCTCTGGGAGCTTGCAGTGTGCGCCCTCCTACACCAATGCCATCTTGCCCTCAGGAGGCATTCTTTTGACAAGTAGTAGACAATTTTCTTACAGGGAGACCCCATTCCTTAACTTACTGGGAGCTTTGCTCAACCTTTCTAGCAAGGGTCAAAGTATCTATAAGGATATAGACAAACTAGAGCTATTGACAGGACAAGAGTGGGACTCAAATGAAAGTAACAGATAATGGCTTATCAGGCTTAGTGTTCCACCCTAGAGTGGACCATATGGCCACTTCACTGGAGGCCTGGTTTCCTTCTCTTGCATACCCAAGACCTAGTCCCAGACCTCCATGGAAGGTGTGAGAATTGGAACAATTCTTATTGAACTTCTATCCCCAATGGTGCTTTAATCCATTACCTGCAATAAAGTCAAGCCTTTGGCTCCATGTCAACTGGAACCCATATGAACCTGCCCCTGCCAATCCAAGCTATAACACTACAATATTGCCTGAAACAAGTGCTGTGGGGATCTTCACTGTAATTCAAGAGCTCTTCAAAGAAGGAATCACTCTACCTACCATCTGCCCAGACAAGAGCCTTATACTTCCCTTTTTACAGACTTTACAAATGAAGAGCAATTAATGATCAGTTATATCAAGCTTAATGCACAAATCATGGCCATAAGAACTCTTATTCCTACAATCATCTAATTAATAAAATATATACACAGGAGAACAGGTAATTGCTGTTTTATTCAGTACCAATAACAAGGAAAAATAAAATAAAAATTTAAAAAATCATAGCCACTACTGCCAAGACTTTACCAAAATGGTCTTTAAAAACTATTTAAAAAATTCACAGCTCTGTTGACATTCAGGGCCCAACTGGCACATGGTCAACCCAAAGATTTAAGCCTCTTGGACATATACCTCTCATATTTTTTATTTAAAAAATTTTTAAAGTGTTTTTTAAAAACCCACAAATAATACTGGCACAAAATAAATGCCATCTTATTAAAGGGTGACTTTGAAGGGGACCTCTTAGAGGATCTCACCACACTTACTCATTTATAGGGATAAGTTTGGGCAATAGCACCCCACATAATAGAAGGGCCTTCAAATTCTGTCAAATCACAGACATCACAAGGTCCTCTGTGGGCAGACAGATTCCTATCATCTTCAAACACAAGCCTCATACAGAGATAAAGACACACCCATTCTGCCCATTCATGTGCTAGAGGTAACACACCCAACATCTCAAACTCTCTTTACATCCCAGATACAAAATCATATATGCATCTGTTTTCCTATCCCCAATAAGTTCCTTAAAACTGGCACAACCAGCAATTTCCCAAAACATAAACCTTGCCCCAATAGGGATGGATTTTAGATTAGAGGCTTTGGATAACCCTGGTTATGCCTCTTGGAGATTTTATACTAATCAATGCAAATAATGTCTCCTTATGTGTTTTTTGTTTGTTTGTTTGTTTTTAAATTAAGAGATTCCTCTTAGTATTGTTGAAAAATGGCAGAATAGGGAGCTCCAAAGAACTGTTTGGGAAAAAAAAAACATTTTGAAGACATGGAGGAAAGTAAATCATTTCCAACATCCAGAGAAGAATGGGAGGGAGAATCTTATAAATTATGGTAAAGAATAATAACTTGCTCTTGGTTAGAAGGGGCTACAAACCCACATACTCCACTCCTGTGGCATGCTGCCATGGGATCCAGCCCCTGGATACCTTGCTGGTGAATGAAGGGGACATTAAATTCCTCTTCCCCAAGAAAAGGGATGGGCATGACCAATAACTAACCATAGCTTTTGAATAATGAGTTCAGATCACTGGAGGCCAAGATTTGAAGGTGGCCATTTTTTTAATATGTCCCTACCAAAGGCTGCAACAGAGAAGACTTAAAGAAGTGAAGCTTCCTTGGGGCTACAGGAGACAGTTAAGTGAAGGGATAAATTTTATTGCCAGGCCAAGAAAGCTCAGCATGAAATAAGCCCTTAGTGCCTTGCTGGTTTTCTCCCCAGGGAACTTTGCAGAGAGATTATACCTCATTCATAGGTCCCTGAACCTGTTTCACCTGGGAAAGAACAATTTGGTGTATTGAAGGCTTCCACTACTATTGTAAAGACATCTACTTCTCCCTTTAGTTTTCCTAGTTTATGCCTCCTGTATCTTGTGTCACCCAGGTTAGGTGCATAAATATTTATTAGTTATTTTTTCTTGGTGAATTGCCCATTTTATCACTATATAATGATCTTCTTCATCTCTTATAACAGTTTTTTTTTTCATGGTTTTATTTTTTTATTTTTTATTTTTTAAAACAATTTATTCAAGTGTATCATTCATACATGAACATACATAAATTATAAGTGTTCAATAAACATTGTGAACTTACAAAACAAACATGCATAACATCATACAGGGCTCCCACACATCACTCCACCACAAATACTTTGCATTGTTGTGAAACATTTGTTAAGAAATTATGAAAGAGCATTGTCAAAGTATTACTACTAACTATAGTCCATATCTTACTCCCCTATACTTTTTTTTAAGGATTTATTTATTTATTTACTTTTATCCATTTTTACTCTCACCCTGCCCCACCCCATCCCATTTTTGCTGTTTCTGTGTCCACTCACTGGGCAACTCTCTGTGTCCATTTCTTGCCCTCTCCTCTCATCCCTCTCCTGTCTTCACTGGGATTTGATCCTGGAATCTTCAATGTGGGAGAGAGGTGTCCTACCACCTGTGCCACCTTAGTTCCTGGTTTTTTGGCCTGTCTTGTCTTGGCTCTCCCTTGTGTCCCCCTCCTGTTACATCATCATTTTGCTGTGTGGCTTGTGGGGCCCAACAGTGCACCTGTGTGCAGGGCCTGGTGGCACTCATGCGTGCAGGGCCTGGGGGGCTTACCTGCTTGTGGGGCCTGGCAGTGCATCTGCTTGTGGGCCCTGGTGGTGCACCCGCACGTGGGGCCTGGCAACCCACACACCTTATATAATTTTCTTTTTTAAATTTTTACCAAGAGGTCCCGGGGATCAAACCTGGGTCCCTCCATATGGGAGATGGATGCCCAACCATTTGAATCACATCTGTCCCCCTGCTATATCTCTTAAGGTTGACCAAAGATACCTAGAGTTACAGTCATTTCCCATACAGGATGGTCATATAATAAATCAGGCTTGGTTTATCATCAGCATTCCAAAAATCAGACCTAGGGAGAAAAACTAGGTCTGGGGACACATACATGGTTTCTAATATAGCGAATGTTTAGCCTACCTTGATTATCACAAAATCAGGACAGCAAGAATATTTGTAACCTAAGTCCTTTTTCTATCTCTTAGCACATCAAGACATTATGATGATGCATTCAGAAATCTATTCTCTAGCTATGTTGAGGACTTTGGTGATATCTCATTTCCATAAAAGGCCTGTCCAGTCTCAGACTCAGTTTCAACTTTATAAACATTTAAAAACACATACTTTCTCCATCCATCCATCCATCCATCCACCACCCACCTATCTTTTTTTTAATTAATTAATTTTTTATTGTGGGTAAAAATCAAAATTTTCACAATACCTACCAATATTTATAAAAGGGTATATAAATATATATGCATATATGTGCATTTGCTTACAAAAATGTTTTATATATATATATATATGTTTTAAGAGGTGCTTAGATTACCTAAATATTACATGGGACCTACAGGGATTCCCATGTTCCCCACCTCCCACACCTCCCACCACATCCCACACAAACATCTCCCACAAGTGTGGCCCATCACCCAAAATGGACTTACACATCCTGGGGCCTTGCCATCAACCATAGACCACAGTTCACATCGTAGACCACACTCTCTCCCACAGAGTTCTGAATGGTGTGTGTTGATTTTAAATGGCCTACATCTGTTGAAACAACAGCACTCAGGATAACTTCCAAGTCCCCAAAAGGCCCCTGTATTTCAACTGCACATCCCCTCCCTGCCCCAAAAGTGTCCAGTGGCCACCAGCTCCACCTCACTGTTATAATTTCCTCCACTGTTAGAGTCACCATATGTGTACAACAGAATACCATTAATTCCACTCTAGTCCATAGTTCTTCCCCCAATCCTGAAGGGACTGGGATGGTGACGTCCACTCCAACTCCAAGTGAGAGAGGACTTATATCCCATGGATATGGTGGGTGGGATGATCCTGCCTGCAGATGCAGGCTCTCTCCATTCCCTGGGATGGCCGTTGCCCATTGTTGTCTCCTCGCCAGGTGACTTGGATGAGTCCATTGAGCTGTAGGGTAGGAGTTACAGCTCCACCGAGATTCCAGGCACAGCTGGCACATAAGTAGGCCAGAGGCTCCAGTCTCTGGAAGTATTCTTAAAAACTCCAGCATCACATATAGGTTTGAAGAGAAGGGACAGATGAACCATGTGCAGGGCGGACTTATTTGAGTCCAATTCTGTCACTCTCAGTAGCACAGATTCCAAAATAGAGTCCACTGATAAGGCATCAGTTCCTGGAGCTATCCCCCCTTATATAGGACCTGGGTGTCTCCAGAGCTCTCAGGAGTTCCTCTGTGTGGGGTGATATGCACTTTGAGTACTATGAGCTCCTACTGAGGTGTGCGTAAGCATTACTTCTGGGATGACCTCCCGACTCTCTTTGAAGTCTCTTCGCCACTTGAACTCATTTGTCTTTACCTTTTCCCCCTTTTATTCAAGGTCTTTTTCCAGGTGTGTTGCCAGTTGGCACTTGGTATTAATCCCTTGTTGCCAGGGAGGCTCATCCCTGGGAGCCATGTCCCCCATTGGGAGGAAGGTAATGCATTCATGTGCTGAGTTTGGCTTAGAAAGAGGCCACATTTGAGCAACAAGGAGGCTCTCAGGTGGCAACCTTTAGGCATCCCATAACAGTAAGCTAAGTTTCAGTTACAAGAGCAAAGACTCATAAGGTTAGTCATCAATAACAAGAACTCATCAGTGGGCCATCCTCTTTTGACAGACACTGTCCCTGCACACAGAGATTGTGGCTGCTCCCTTGGAGAATGTGGCAGAGCTCTCCAGGCTAGGAATTCAGATTCCCTCATTTATTGAGTGATTGTCCACCCACTGTGACCATGCCCCATCCTTTGATCTTTTGAACAATTTTGTGTATCTTTCATGTATATTTGGATGAACCTACTCCCATGAATCATGAATCCCCCCTCCCAGGCACCCCCTACCAATAATCCCCTGCAGTACCCATTGTAACCCTTCTGTGATCTAAATCTTCCATGAACATGTAGCCCATATAAGAATCAAATACACTTAATAGGAAAAAGAAACAACAATGATAAGTTTACATGCAAGAGACAAACATAAGGAAATGCAGGAAACAAACAAACAAAAAACAAAACAAAACAAAATATAATTAGCGGAATGGGACATTCAAAAGAATGGGAAAAAAGCAAAAGAAATGCCTTTAAAATATATATATATTCTTTTTTTCCTTTTATCACTGTGTTTTCGGATGTCCAGTGTGCTGTGACACCTTCCCCCTCTCAATCCCCAGTGTCTCCCAAATTTTCATTTAATTTTCAAAGAAGTTTTAGGTCACAGCAAAATTACACACTGAATACCAGAGACTCCCAGATACCAAACCACCCTCCCTTACCACCCCATATTAACCTCCCCCCTTTTTTGGATGTTAGCATAATTATAACTGCTATACAGATAGCAAAATATAACAACTAAACATTGTCAATGATTTACAGTATAGTTTACAATTTAGATGATACAGTTTAATAAGTTTTGATGATATTTACCATGTCCTGTGTCCATTACTGTAAAGTAATGAAAAACTTTTCCCATGACCACTAAATACCCCATTAGATCTTAACTGTTCCTTCCCCCCATCCCCCTGGGGCATATGACACTCCCCTGTCTTGACTCATGGAATGCCAAGATTCATAGTTACATGCCCTGGGTATTAGAACCTGCCCTTCCTAATCTACCCACCTGTCAATGCAGGACCACCAAACCCAGTAATATCACTACCATCTGACCTATCCTTTAATATACAACTATACTCTATCCCTTTACCATAGATTATGCCCATATGGTTGATGGCTCAAAGCCTGCTTTTCTCTTTCTCTCCCTTGTTTACTTATATGTCAGACAGTGGTACTCAGAGACTGCTCACTTTCCTCAATTCAAATCAGTGAGGTCCTATACTGTTCATCCTTCACTGCCTGGCTTCCTTCACTCAACATAAGGTCTTCAAGATTCATCCACGTTATTCCATGTGATAGCACTTTATTCCTTCTTACAGCTGAGTAATATTCCATTGTATGTATGTACCACATTTTGCTTATCCATTGATCTCTTGATGGGCACCGGGGCTGATTCCAACTTTTGGCAATGGTGAACAATGCCATGATGAACATTGGTGTGCATATGTCTGTTTGTGTCTTTGCTTTCATTTCTTCTGGGTATATAGCCAGCAGTGGAATTGTTGGATCTTACGGAAGATCTATTGTTAGTTTTCTGAGGAACTGCCAAACTGTCCTCCACAGTGGCTGGACCATACCACAGTCCCAGCAGCAGTGGTTGAGTTCCTATTCCTCCACATCCACTCCAACATTTAGTGTCTGCTTTTTTTTTTAATAGTTGCCATTCTGATGGGTGTAAGATGGTATCTCATTGTAGTTTTGATTTGCATTTCCCTTATAGCAAGCGATGTTGAGCATTTTTCATGTGCTTTTTAGCCATTTGTATTTCTTCCTTGGAGAAGTGTCTTTCAGGTCACTTGCCCATTTTTTAAATGGGTTGTTTGTCTTTTTATTTTCAAGGTGTAGGATTTATTTATATATACAGGATATTAGGATCCTATCAGATATATGGTTGCCAAATATTTTCTCCCATTGGGTAGGCTGCCTTTTTAGTTTCTTAATAACATCCTTTGAGGTGCAGAGGTTTTTAATTTTGATGAGGTCCCATTTATCTATTTTTTCTCTTGCTGCTCGTGCTTTGGCTATGAAGTTCATGAAACCATTTCCTATTACAAGGTCCTGTAGATGCTTCCCTACATTATCTTCAAAGGTTTTTATGGTTTTGACTCTTATATTTAGATCTTTGATCCATCTTGAGTTGATTTTTGTATAAGGTGTGAGATGGTATTCTCCTCTCATTCTTTTGGATATGGATATCCAATTCTCCAAGCACCACTTGTTAAAGATGCCATTCTTACCCAACTGAGTGGGCTTTGTGGCCTTGTCAAATATCAGATAACTGTATATGCAAGGATCTATATCAGAACTCTCAATTCAGTTCCATTGTTATGTAGGTAAATCCTTGTGCCAATACCATGCAGTTTTGATCACTGTAGCTTTGTAGTATGTTTTAAAGTCAGGTAGTGTGATACTTCCAACTTCATTCTTCTTTTTCAATATGTCTTTAGCAATTCGGGGCCTCTTGCCTTTCCAAATATATTTTGTGGTTAGTTTTTCCATTTCCTTAAAAAATACAGTGTTGACTTTTGTTGGCCTTGCATTAAATCTGTAGATTAGTTTGGGTAGGATAGACATCTTGATGACGTTTATTATTCCTAT
This sequence comes from Tolypeutes matacus, assembly GCA_026826555.1. NCBI lineage: Eukaryota > Metazoa > Chordata > Mammalia > Cingulata > Chlamyphoridae > Tolypeutes > Tolypeutes matacus. The sequence continues at coordinate 233,892 of JAKSZT010053942.1, read as the reverse complement.
TCATGAACAGGGAATATTTTTCCATTTATTAACATCTTCTTTGATTTCCTTTAACAGTGTTCTGTAGTTTTCTGTATATAAGTCCTTTACATCATTTATTCTTAGGTATTCGATTCTTTTAGTTAGTATTGTAAATGGTATTTTTTTCCTAATTTCCTCCTCAGTTTGCTCATTATTGGTGTACAGAAATGCTACTGATTTTTGAGCATCGATCTTATAGCCTGCAACATTACTGAACTCCTTTATAAGTTCTAGAAGCCTTGTTGTAGATTTCTCAGGGCTTTCTATTTATAGGATCATGTCATCTGCAAATAATAAAATTTTTACTTCTTCTTTTCCAATCTGGATGCCTTTTATGTCCTTTTCTTGTCTCAGTGCTCACGCAAGTAATTCTAAGACAATGTTAAATAGGAGTGGTGATAGTGGGCATCCTTCTCTAGTTCCTGATCTCAGAGGGAAGGCTTTTAGGATTTCACCGTTGAAAATGATGTTAGTTTTGGGTTTTTCATATATACCCTTTATCATATTCAGAAAGTTTCCGTCTATTCCTATCTTTGGTAGTGTTTTTATGAGGAAAAAGTGTTGTATTTTGTCGAATGCTTTTTGCATCTATAGAGATGATCATGTGCTTTTTTTCTTTCAATCTGTTTAGATGGTGTACTACATTGATGGATTTTCTTATATTGAACCATTCTTGCATACCTGGGATGAAACCCACTTGATCATGGTGTATAATCTTTTTGATATGTCGTTGAATGCAATTAGCAAGTATTTTGCTGAGGATTTTAGCATCTAGGTTCATTAGAGGAATTGGTCTGTAATTTTCTTTTCTTGTGGTATCTTTATTTGGTTTTGGTATTAGGGTAGTGTTGGTGTCATAGAATGAGTTAGGCAATATTCCTTCTACTTCTAGTTTTTGGAAAACCTTAAGTACAATTGGTGTTAGCTCTTTCCAAAATGTTTCGTAGAATTCAGCTATGAAGCCATCTGGTCCTGGGCTCTTCTTAGTTGGGGGGTTTTTGATGACTGAGTCTATCTCTTTACTTGTTATTGGACTGTTGAGTTCATATATTTCTTCTTTCATCAATGTTGGCTGTGGGTTTCTGGAAACTTGTCCATTTCCTCTAAATTATCATTCTTATTGGCGTATAATTTCTCTAAGTATCCTCTTATGATACTCTTTATTTCTGTGGAGCTGGTAGTGATATCCCCTTGCTCATTCCTTATTTTATGTATTTGCATCTGTTCTCTCTTTTTCTTTGTTAGTCTGGCTAAGGGTTTGTCAACTTTATTGATATTCTCGAAGAAGCAGCTTTTGGTTTTGTTTATGTTTCCAATACTTTCTTATTCTCTATTTCATTTAGTTCTGCTCTAATCTTTGTTATTTCCTTCTTTCTACTTTCTTTAGGTTTAGTTTGTTGTTTTTCCAATTCCTTCAAGGGTGCAGTTAGGTCTTCAATTTTAGCTCTTTTTTTTTTTTTTTTTTTTTTGAATATATGAATTTATGACTATGAACTTCCCTCTCAGGACTGCTTTTTCTGCATCCCATAGGTTTTGTTATGTTGTGTTGTCGTTTTCATTAGTTTCAAGGTAGTTACTGATTTCCTTTGAGATTTCCTCTTTGACCCACTGTTTGTCTAAGAGTGTGTTGTTTTACTTCCATATCCTTGTGCCTAACCTGTTTCTCTGGCCCTTAGTGATTTCCAATTTCATTCCGTTGTGGTCAGAGAAATTACTTTGTATAATCTAAATCTTTCTGAATTCATTGAGTGTTGTTCTGTGGCCTAGCATGGGGTTTATTTTAGAGTATGTTCCATGTGCACTCGAGAAGAATGTAAATCTTGCTGTATTCAGGTGTAGTGTTCTGTATATATCTATTAAGTCCAGGTCTTCTAATGTATTGTTGAGTGCCTTTGTTTCTTTATTGATTCTCCATCTGGATGTTCTGTCTAATGATGATAGTGGTATGTTGATGTCCCTTGCTATAATTGTAGAGGCATTTATTTCTCCTCTTAGTTTTTCCAGAGTTTGCCGCATGTATTTTGAGGCACCCCGATTAGGTGCATAAATGTTGATGATTGTTCTCTCTTCTTGAGAGATTACTCCTTTTACTAATATGTAGTGTTCATCTTTGTCTCTTACAATCGTTTTGCATTTGAAGTCTGTTTTGTCTGATATTAGAATAACTACTCTTGCCCTTTTTTGGCTATTGTTAGCTTGCAAAATTGTTTTCTAGCCAATCACTTTCAGCCTCCTTGAATCCCTGGTTCAATGGTTGGTTTCTTGTAGACAGCATATAGATGGATCTTATTTTCTTATCCATTTTGCCAATCTGTGTCTGTTGATTGGTGAATTTAATCCATTAAAATTCAGTGTTATTACTCATAACGAATTTCTTTCTTCAGCCATTTTTTTCTTTGGGTTAATGTATGTCATATGTTTTTTTTTTTTTCTGTTTTTCTTTTTTCAGTTGTTTTTAAACTCTCCTCCAACTCTCTCCCCCTTATTTTTTCTTTCAACTTGTAGAGATTCCTTTAGTGTTTCTTAAAGTGCTGATTTCTTCTGGACATACTCTCTTAATTTCTGTTTATCTGTGAATATTTTGAACTCTCCATCATTTTTGAATGCCAGTTTTGTTGGATAGAGAATTTGTGGCTGGAAATTTTTTTCTTTTAGTATTTTGACTATGTCATACCACTCTCTTCTTGCATCCATGGTTTCAGCTGAGAAATCAGTACTTAATCTTATTGTGCTTCCCTTGTATATGATGGTTCTCTTTTCTCTTGCGGCCTTGAATATTTTCTCTTTGTCTTGAGCATTGGACATTTTGAGAAATACAAGTCTTGGATTTGGCCTGTTGGGATTTATACTATTTGGGGTGTGTTGTGCTTCCTGGAGCTACACATCCATCTCTCTCTATAGGGTTGGGAAGTTTTCAACAATTATTGCCTTCAACAATCCTTCTGTTCCCTTTCCCTTCTCTTCTCCTCTGGGATTCCCATAATGCATATGTTTGTGCGTTTTGTATTATCGGCTAATTTCCTGAGTCCATGCTTGGAGTTTTTCTATCTTTTTTGTCTATCTGTTCTACTATCTCTTTGATTTCAGCTGTATTGTCTTCCATATCACCAATTCTTTCCTCTGCCTGCTCAAATCTGCTGTTATATGAATGCAGCGTCTTTTTGATTTCTTGGATTGTGCCATTGTTCACCATCATATCCATTATCTTTTTAGGCATTTTTGCAATTTCTTCAGTATGTTCTCCCAGTGTCTCTTTATATCCTTAATCTTTTCCTTCACTTCTTATGTTGGTCCATGATATTTGTTTGGATAGCATTGATTAGTTGTTCGATGTTCTGCATGACTTCCTCATTTTTAATTTGTTCATTGGACTGGTCCATGTTTTCCTGTTTCTCAGAGTCATTTGTATTTTTTTTGTTGCCCTCTGGTCAGCATATAATCTTGATGGGCTTGTTCAGTTGATTAGCTTTTCTCTATGCTCTAGAGTTTTATTTAGCTGGTGGTTCTGCATGTATGTGAAGTTTTCTCTTTGCACTTTTTCTTCTTATTTTATTTCCTTGCTTCTTTCTATGTTCCCTTTCCGTCCATGCTGTTGATCCATGCAGATAGATGTCCCAAGCTTCTCATTCCATGTGTGCACAGCACAGACCCCTGGGCAGGCCCCAGTCCACAATCCGCCTTGCTCTGGGAGCTTGCAGTGTGTGCCCTCTTACAGTAACGCCATCTTGGCCGCTCTCCCTCTTATAACAGTTTTACATTTAAAATCTCTTTTGTCCAATATTAGTATCATGACTCAAACTCTTTTTTTTTGGTTACTATTCACATGTAATACCTTATTCCATCATTTCACTTTCAAACTGTTTGTGACCTTTTATCAGAATTGAGTCTCTTGTAGAAACCTTATAGATGGCTCACATTTTTTTGTCCATTCTATCAGCCTATGCCTTTTGATTGGGGAGATCAAACAATTAACATTCAATATGCTTACTGTAAAAGGATAACTTACATCATCCCTTTTGTCTTTTGTCTTTCTGTTGTCATATCTTTCTGTTGTCTGTCTTTTTTCACTTTAATTTACCCCTCTTAATAATCTTCATTTCTACCCTCTTCTCCAAGTCTCTCATCCTTGTTTTTTCCTTTCAGCCTGCAGCTCTCCCTTTAGTATCTCTTGTTATTCTGGTCTTTGGATGCCATATACTCTCAGTTTTTTCTTTGTGAAGATGTTAAACTCACCCTCATTTTTGAAGGAGAGTTTTGCCAGATACAGACCTCTTGGCTGTAAATTTTTCTTTCTCAGTACCTTAAAGACATCATGCCAATTTCTTCTCACCTCAATCATTTCAGATGACAGATGAGCATGTGTCTTATTCACGTTCCCTTTTATGTGATGTTTGCATTTCTCTTGCCGTTTTCAGAATATTCTCTTTATCTCTGATATTTGTTTTCTGAATTGTAGGTGTCTCAGTGTAGGTCAGTTAGGATTTATTGTCTTTGGGGCATGTTGTCCTTCTTTGATATTGATATTTTTGTCTTTTATAACATTTGGGAAGTTTTTGGTCATTATTACCTCAAATATTCTTTTTGCCCATTTTCTATTTTCTCCTTCTTCTGGGACACATATAACATGTATGTTTATGCATTTCACATTTTCATTCAAATCTGTGAGATCCTATTCTTTTCTCTTTCTCCTATCCTGTCTTTTCAAGCTTCGGTGTTCTGTCCTCAAATCACTAATTTGTCTTTGGGCAATTCAAATCTGCTGCTATGTGCCTCTAATGTATTTTTAATCTCATCCATTGTGTTTTTCATTTCTATAAGCTCTGTTACTTTTCTTTGCAGTCTTTCAAATAGTTCTTTGTTCACCTACTGTCTTCTTAATATCTTTCCTCGCTTTAGTAATGTTTTCTTTCAATTATTTGAATTGATTTAGAAGATTTGCATGACTATCTTCATTTAGTTGTCTTAATTCCTCTATCTCTTTAGGATATTTAGTTTGTTCCTTTGGCTGGGCCATCTCTTCCCATTTCCTAGTATAGCTAATAAGTTTTGCCGCTGTCTAGGCATTTGAATATGTTGGTGAATTTACTCTGATTGTCCATTTCTATCTCTTGCCAAGTGTTTTTTTTTCCCACAGCTTTTCTTTGATTTTTGGTTCAACTTATTCTGAGTCTTTAAAATTGCCCAGATTAAGTTATCAAAATCCAGCCAGAGACTCTTTTCTGTGCAGATTTTTCCCAGGGACCTAAAGAGAGGCTTAAAAACAGTTTTTCTCCTTGTAATTTCCTAACAAGGCAACAGATGGCATGCATTGACAAATCTTTCCATGGACGTGTTTCAATCCCTGCTTTCCAGTGTTTCTGGCCCTGACAGAGATGAGATTTAAAGTGGGCTTTACTGGCCAAATTCACTGAAGGGAAGCACTCTGACTCACTCTCCCTCTTCCCTAGTAAAAGCTGATAGCGAGGAAGATGTCTGTTAACTTCTCAGTTGCCAGGAGTGAGTCAGTGGATCTATCCAGACTTAATGTCTTCAGGGTGGAGGATGGGAGCCCTTTCTGGCCTCTGTCGGGGTTTGGTAACTCATGCTTATTGTTTCAAGTTCTTCATTTACATGTCCCTCACCATTCTGGGAGTTGTGCAGCACTGTCCTTGTCTGCTGACCCTCAAAGCAGAACAGTCAGACAGCTTTTGTCCCTTTCTCCATTGTTTTTGTGAGATAGTTCAGCCTTGCCTGCCTAATTTGATGACATCTTCCCAGAACTCCCTGGGAAAGACTGACTTGAAGAAGTGCTCTCCACTTTGTCCCTAATCCTAGAATTTTCACTACAGGAAACTGCAGCTTGAGAAAATGAAAGGAGTATAAGAAAGTACAGACTTGAAAAGTAATGGGCAATAGCTTTCTTCCTTTTAAAACCTGGGAGAGGGAGTTCTGTCTCCTGGAAAACAGAGGGGACAACTGAACTCCTAGAAACAGAGGAACTCCAAAACAACTAAAATGCAAAATCACAAGACAAGACACAGAGCCAGAAAACCAGGAAAACTATATTTGCCTTGGGAAGACCTGCCTGATAAGATTGTTGAAGCTTAAGAATATATTTGTCTAAAAATTAAGGAACAGACATCTCAGGGAACAAATTACAGACCAACATTTTAATATATTAAATGTATGGTGTGTAAAAAAATAAAAGTAAAATAAAAATAAAAAATAGAAAAAAGTACAGTGTGTACCAATGGAAGATGTTAGTGGGGGAAATTGTGGGAGGGGAGGTGTATGTTTGAATCCCCTATATTTTTATGCAATATTTTTGTAATATGAAGCTTATTTATGAATAAAGAGAAAATATAGAAAATATACAGTGTGAAAACAAAGAATAAAACAAGCAAATAAATAGGAAATGATGGCACATCCCAAGTAAAAGGATAAAAATCCAGGTAACAACAAAAAGAAGGCCAGACTGTGGACATATTGAATAATGCCTTTAAAAATATTTTTTTAAATGCTCTAGGATGTGAAGGAAATAAAAAAGAGAAAGAACTACAGGATGCCATGAAAACAATGAATGAAAAATATGAGAATTTTATTAAAGAGATTTAAATTTTTAAAAAGGAACTGAACAGAACTACTGGACTTGAAAAACAAAGTAACTGAAATTAAAAATTCCCAGGATGATTTTAACAACTGATTGTAGGTGGCAGAAGAGAGAATCATTGAACTCAAAGACAAGAAACCTGAAATAAGTCAAAATAAGGGGAAGAAAAATATATAAAAAGTGAAAATAGCCTAAGCTATATGTGGGACATCATCAAACATACCAGTATTTGCATTATGGGTTTCCCAGGAGGACATGAAAAACAGAAACTTTAAGAAGGAATATTCAAATAAACAATGAAAGAGAAATTCCCAAAGATAGCAAAAGACATGATTATGCACAAATAGGAAACCCAGAGAACACAATACAGGATAAATATGAAGAAAAATACTCCTTGTTATATACTGATCACACTATCAACTGCAATGGAGAAGAAGACTGTTCTGAAAGTTGCAGGAAAAAAGAATTTGTTACATAAAGGGAGTCCTAATTAGGTTGAGTGCAGATTTCTCATGGAAAAAAAAACCATGGAGGCCAGAATGCCATGTGTTTAAACCTCTAAAGTCCTAAAAGAAAAGAGCTGTCTGCCAATAATTGTATATTTTGCAAGACTTTCTTTCCAAAATGAGGGAAAAAATAAGACATTCCCAGATAAACAAAAGCTGAGGGAGTTAATTACCACTAGACTTTCCTTGCAAATAATGCTAAAGGGGGTTCTTCAGACTGACAGGACATTAGACAGTGGTCGAAAGTGGCATAAAGGAATAAATACCTGCTTTACAGCTAATCTTTTGGGTAATTATACATTTCAGTATTGTTGTAGAGTATTGTTTGGTATGTAACTCGAGTTCTTACTTCCTACAAGTGCTAACATGCAAATGTATAAAATTAATGGTAAATCTATGGTTTTGTTCATACAATGTACAAAGATATAAGTGGTAACAAGTACAGAAAAGGTGGGAGAACAGAGGGGTATATGGAATGTATGTGTATATGACATTGATGTTATGTTATCAAACAAAATATGATAGTTATATATTTAGGATGCTAAATTTTAAGCCCATTGCAACCACAAGGAAGATATGTGATAAATATACCCAGATAGAGAAAAGAAGGAACACAATATGGGACAAAGCCAATATTCAAATAAATATAAATGTAGGCAGTAATGGATGAATTGAGGGACCAAAATTAAGATATACAATAGCTAAATAGCAATATTGCTGAAGAAATGTCTTCATTATAAGTAGTGAGTTTAAATGTAAATGTATTAAACTTTCCAGTCAAAAGGCAGAGATTGGCAGAATGGATAAAAAAAAGCATGATCCAAATATATGCATTCTGCAAGAGACTAACATTAAATCAAAGATGTAAATAGGTTGAAAGTTAAAGAGTGGAAAAAATATACAATGCAAGTGGTAAAAGTGAAAGAGGTGGAGGAGCTATACCAATATCAGATTAAATTAAACTCTAAGTCAAATTCAGTCACAAAGGACAAAGATGGTCAGTATACATTGATAAAGGGAAACTTATTTAAAAATAGCAACATGGGAATCCCAGTGGGTTCCGTGTAATATTTTGGGTAATCTAAGCACTTCTTAAAATATATGTATATATATATATATATATATAATATATTTTTATACACACACACATATATATATATATATATATATATATATATATGCATCTAAAAGCAGAGCCACCAAAATATATGAAGCAAATACTGACAGATCCGAAAGGAGAAATTTATGGTTATATATTAATAGTAGGTGAGTTTAGTACATCATTTCCAAAAATGGAGAGAGCATCTTGTCAGAAGATTAGTAAAGAAATATAATACTTAAATGATACTCTAAACCAACTAGACATAAAAGACATATATAGAACACTTCACCAAACAAAAACAGAATATGTATTCTTCTTGAGTTCACATGGCTCATTATCCAGGATAGACTACATGTTAGTTCTCTGAACACATATCAATGTATTCAAAAATATTTAAATAATATGATGTATATTCTCCAGCCACTACAAAATGAAGGTAGATATCAATAACAGAGAGAGAAATGGAAAATTCACAAATATGTGGAAATTAAACAGCCTTTTTTTTACATCCAATAATTCAGCATTCCCCAGAGAGATACTCAAGCTGGTTATTTATAAAACAGCAATGGTCCCTCCTCTAACATATGAGTCTGGGTTGTTTGGTTCATTGCATCAAAACTATTACTTATATTGCCTTCCTAGGGCTATATTGACACAAATTGCCCATGAACTTGATGGTTTTATAAAACATAAGTAGATGACCTCACATTTCTGGAAGTTAGAATTCTGAAACCAAGGTGTTGACAAGGCAATACCCCCTCAGAAATCTATGGAGGAGGAAGCTTCCTTGCTCTTCCAAGTTTCTGGTGTTTTGTTAAAAATCCCTGATGTTCCATGATTTGTAGCTACAGCACTTCTATCACCACCTCTGTCCACACATGGATTTTGTCTCCCTCTTCTCCTTATGGGTGTCTGTGTGCCCTCTCTTCTTTTTATAAGGCCACCAATAATATTGGATCTAAGGGAAACCTTATGGCAGTACTACCTCATTTTAACTTAATTAATTGCACATGCATTGATGCAATTTTCAAATAACACCACATATTGATGTCCTGGGAATTAAATTTATCAATTTTGGAAGATATAATAATACCAGTAGCACTGTTCCTATTTTGGCAGCATCCTACAGGGGTGTGAAATGAGAAAAGTATTTGAGATCAGTAATTATTTTGGATAGATAAGAAGAATTAAGGAGTTACTAGTAAGATGTGTGAAAAAGTGAAAGGTCATTGAAGAAAGTGAGTTCACCATGTGATAATAAGGAGGCTAACACTTAAAACATCCCCAAATTCAACTTGTTAGGGACCTCAAGAGGGGATTTAAAACTGCATCAACATATTGGGCATCAAGAAAAGGGAATTGAGAAATTCACCTCCAACATGAGTCTTTCCTTAATTTTACTTCTGCAGTCAATAGGTCCTTCATTCCGTCTGCTATAGAATATGGGAAAGAAACACATGTGATTCAAAGTTCTTCTGGCCTCAGTCAAAACTGCCTACATGAGGGAGCCCTTGTTGGGAGTGAAAGTAAGGAAATCCTCTGATCTAGCAAGTGGTCACTCTTATAGTCCAATATGGTTTAAACAAAGAATCTATGGGAGAGGAGCCAAGATGGCATTAGTGTAGGAGGACACACACTGCAAGCTCCCAGAGCAAGGCAGATTGTGGACAGTGTCCTGCCCGGGGGTCTGAGCTGTGCATGCATGGAGTGAGAAGCTTGGGACATCTATCTGAGCAGATCGACGGTGTGGACAGAATGGTAGAGATTCGTGAATTTTAAGCCTGCCTGTGGTGGTTGGCATGGATGGCTGAGCCCTGTGATTTGGGAAAACAAAAACAAAAACAAAAACAAAAAAGGAGCTGGTTGGAGTCAAGAGTCTCAGGACTCAGCAACCAGGAGCCAGGGCCTAGTGGGAGGGGGTGTTCTTTGAGGGGGGGCTCTGGTAAAGGGGTGAGAGAGTTTTATTTTCTGGGGATTTGGCTGCTTGGAGCCCCTTGGACCTTGGGTGAACAGAACAGCTGGAGGGAATCGACACCCAGTGGAAGAGAGGGGTGAATCAGTTTGGGGAGGGAGTTGATTTGCCTAGCTGCCCAGGGATAAGCCCTGGGCCCCCACAGAGCCAGGAAGAGGGGACACTCTCCAAAAGAGGGAGGGTTCTGGTGGAGGACAGGGAAGAGAATTTTTTTTTGCCATCAATTTGGCTGCCTGTACCTCCTCATATATTTGGGGAGCAGATAAGCCAACTCGAAGCAGCACCACACTGAGAGGAGAGGTGAATCTGCAGAGGAAACCTGATTTACAAGAAACATGGTGATGCTGGGGCTTGGCTTCAGAAGGGGCAGAGTTGGCCATCTTGAGCATTCTGCACTGACTAACATCAGAGATCCAGCTACCCTGGGGAGTCCAGGAAGTGGGACATGCTTGATTAATTTCCATGAGCCCAGCTAGAGTCCCCTCCATGAGGGGGGTGGTCTAAAGGAGGACTTATTTTGGGTCCTGTATTTCACACACACACAAAAGAGATCACTTCAATAAATGAAAAATAAATTCTTTTTAATTTAGTTTAATAGATAAAAGCTGTTTCAGGACCTGCATATAGAACCCTGAGGGGAAATTGATTGATAAACACAAGCAGGCAGAGAGGATCCATGTGGACCCTACGGGAATTACTGATCTTCCTTAGCTATGTTTGACTGCTTGCCTGTGTGGTTCCTTGGTTTTTGTCTGTTTATTTCTTATCTCTTGCTTTCCTTTCCTCTTTCCTCCCCCCTTCTTTTTTCTTTCATTTTTTAAAAATTAGGTGCTGCTAGCTTGTCGCTTCTTTGCTGTGCATCTTCTTCAGTAATTTCCCACTCTCTGTCTTTATTGATTTTGTATTCCAAACTATCGCTTATCCTTCCTTCATCTTTCTGCCTTCTGCTTTCTGTTGTGGCTCTTATATCCAACATTTTTTCATAAGCCCACAACTTAAGATGTCAATTTCTATTCCATCTATTTTGTTTTCTTCTTTTTTTATTAGTATTAATGCTTTCCTTTCAGCCCTTTCTTCACTACTTCTTTCCCTTCTCATAATTCTAGCCTTCTAAATCATTATATATGCATTCTTTTCTTTGATTTCCCAGTCCATTATAGGAACTCCACTTTTTTTCTTATTACACTACATTACCTACATGAGTTAAATATTCATTTCATTAAGCCTAATTTGGCCCTTCTTCTAACTTTTATCAAAATTACTATTATACTTCTTCCTTCCTTACATCTTTTGATTCCTCTGCCCTAATCTTTTGCCTTCAAGGGAACACAGAAAGAAGCAAGGAAATAAAATAAGAATAAAAAGCATCAAAAAGAAAACTTAACACACATGCAGAAACCACCAGATAAGTAAAACTCTAGAGCAAAGAGAGTAGCTAATCAACTGAATAAACCCATCAAGATAATATGATGACCAGAGGGCAAAAAAAAATTACAAATGACACTGAGAAACAGGAAAACACGGACCAGTCCAATGAACAAACTAAAAGCCAGGAAGTGAGGCAGAATATCAAACAACTAATCAAAGTTATCCAAACAAATATCATGGACCAACTTAAAGAAGTGAAGGAAGAGATTAAGGATATAAAGAAGACCCTGGGAGAATATACTGAAGAAATTGCAAACATGACTAAAAAGATAAAAGATATTATCGTGAACAATGGCACAATCCAAGAAATCAAAAAGATGCTGGATTCACATAACAGCAGATTAGAACAGGCAGAAGAAAGAATTAGTGATGTGGAGGATAATACAGCTGAAATCAAAGAGATAGTAGAACAGATAGACAAAAAGATAGAAAAAATCCAGCAGGGACTCAGGAAATGAACTGAAAACACAAAATGAACAAACATACACGTTATGGGCATCCCAGAAGCAGAAAAGAAGGGAAAGGGAACAGAAGGAGTGTTGAAAGAAATAATGATTGAAAACTTCCCAACCCTATTGAGAGAGATGGATGTGTAGCTCCAGGAAGCACAGCACACCCCAAATAGTATAAATCCCAACAGGCCAAATCCAAGACACATACTTCTCAAAATGTCCAACGCTCAAGACAAAGAGAAAATGATCAAGGTAGAAAGAGAAAAGAGAACCATCACATACAAGGGAAGCAAAATAAGATTAAGTGCTAATTTCTCAGCTGAAACCATGGACGCAAGAAGAGAGTGGTATGACATAGTCAAAATACTAAAAGAAAAATATTTCCAGTGATGAATTCTCTATCCAGCAAAACTGGCTTTCAAAAATAATGGAGAGTTCAAAATATTCACAGATAAACAGAAATTAAGAGAGTATGTCAATAAGAAACCTGCACTTCAAGAAATACCAAAGGAATCTCTACAAGTTGAAAGGAAAAAACAAGGGAGAGAGAGTTGGAGGAGAGTTTAAAAACAACTGAAAAGACAAAAACAGAAACAAAACAACATATGACATACATTAACCCAAAGAAAAAATGGCTGAAGAAATTCATTATGAGTAATAACACTGAATGTTAATAGATTAAATTCACCAATCAAGAGACACAGATTGGCAGAATGGATAAGGAAATACGATTCATCTATATTCTGTCTAAAAGAATCCCACCTTCACACCAGGGATTCAAGGAGGCTGAAAGTGATTGGGTGGAAAACCATTTTACAAGCTACCAATACCCAAAAAAGGGCATGAGTAGCTATTCTAATATCAGACAAAATAAACTTCAAATGCAATACTATTTTAGAGACAAAGATGTACACTATATATTAGTAAAAGGGGTAATCTCTCAAGAAGAGAGAACAATCATCAACATTTACGCATCTAATCAGGGTGCCTCAAAATACATGAGGAAAACTCTGGAAAAACTAAGAGGAGAAATAAGTGCCTCTACAATTATAGCACGGGACTTCAATACACCATTATCATCATTAGACAGAACACCTAGCCAGATAATCAATAAAGAAACAAAGGCTCTCAAAAATGTATTAGAGGATCTGGACATAATAGACATATACAGAACACTACACCCAAATACAGCAGGATTTACATTCTTCTCGAGTGCACATGGAACATACTCCAAAATAGACCACATGCTAGGCCACAGAACAACTCTCAATGAATTCAGAAAGATTGAGATTATAGAAAGTAAGTTCTCGGACCACAACAGAATGAAATTGGAAAACATTAAGGGCCAGAGAAACAGGTTAGGCACAAGAATATGGAAGTTAAAAAACACACTCTTAGACAAACAGTGGGTCAAAGAAGAAATCTCAAAAGAAATCAATAACTACCTTGAAGATAATGAAAATGACAACACAACATATCAAAACCTATGGGATGCAGTGAAAGCATTCCTGAGAGGGAAGTTCATAGCCATAAATTCATATATTAAAAAAGAAGAAAGTGCTAAAATTGAAGACCTAACTGCACACTTGGAGGAATTGGAAAAACAACAACAAACTAAACCTAAAGGAAGTAGAAAGAAGGAAATAACAAAGATTAGAGCAGAACTAAATGAAATAGAGAATAAGAAAGCATTGGAAACATAAAACAAAACCAAAAGCTGCTTCTTAGAGAGTATCACTAAAATTGACAAACCCTTAGCCAGACTAACAAAGAAAAAGAGAGAACAGATGCAAATACATGAAATAAGGAATGAGCAAGGGGATATCACTACTGACCCCACAGAAATAAAGAGTATCATAAGAGGATACTTAGAAAAATTATATGCCAAAAAGAATGATAATTTGGAGGAAAAGGGCAAGTTTCTAGAAACTCACAAACAGCCTACATTGATGATAGTAGAAATAGATGAACTCAACAGTCCAAATACAAGTAAAGATATAGACCCAGTCATCAAAACTCCCCAACTAAGAAGAGCCCAGGACCAGATGGCTTCACAGCTGAATTCTACAAAACATTCCAGAAAGAGCTAACACCAATTCTGCTTAAGCCCTTCCAAACAATAGAAGTGGAGGGAATATTGCCTAACTCATTCTATGATGCCAACATTACCCTAATACGAAAACCAAATAAAAATACCACAAGAAAGGAAAATTACAGACCAATCCCTCTAATGAAACTAGATGCTAAAATCCTCAACAAAGTACTTGCTAATCACATTCAACAACATATCAAAAGGCTTATACACCATGACCAAGTAGGTTTCATCCCGCGTATGCGAGGATGTTTCAATATAAGAAAATCCATCAATGTAGTACACCACATAAACAGATTGAAAGAAAAAAATCACATGATCATCTCTATAGATGCAGAAAAGCATTCGACAAAATACAGCACTTTTTACTCATATAAATACTAACAAAGATAGGAAAAGGTGGAAATTTTTGAATATGATAAAGGGTATATATGAAAAACCCAAAGCTAACATCATTTTCAATGGTGAAAGCATAAAAGCCTTCCCTCTGAGAATGGGAACAAGACAAGGATGTCTACTATCACCACTCCTATTTAACATCATCTTAGAAGTACTTGCACGAGCACTGAGGCAAGAAAAGGACATAAAAGGCATCCAGATTGTAAAATAAGAAGTAAAAATTTCATTATTTGTAGATGACATGATCCTATAAATAGAAAGCCCTGAGAAATCTACAACAAGCCTTCTAGAACTTATAAAGGAGTTCAGTAATGTTGCAGGCTATAAGATCGATGCTCAAAAATCAGTAGAACTTCTGTACACCAATAACGAGCAAACTGAGGAGGAAATCAGGGAAAAAATACCATTTACAATAGTAACTAAAAGAATCAAATACCTAGGAATAAATTTAACTACATATGTAAAGGAATTATATACAGAAAACGACACAACACTGTTCAAAGAAATCAAAGAAGATGTAAATAAATGGAAAAATATTCCCTGTTCATGGATAGGAAGACTAAACATCATCAAGATGTCTATCCTACCCAAACTAATCTACAGATTTAATGTAATCCCAATAAAAATCAAAACTGTATGATTTAAGGAAGTGAGAAAAAACTAACCACAAAATATATTTGGAAAGGTAAGAGGCCCCAAATTGCCAAAGACATATTGAAAAAGAAAAATGAAGTTAGAGGTATCACATTACCTGACTTTAAAACATACTACAAAGGTACAGTGATCAAAACTGCATGGTATTGGCACAAGGATATACCTACTGATCAATGGAAGTGAATTGAGAGTTGTGGTATAGATCCTCACATATACAGTCATCTGATATTTGACAAGGCCACCAAGCCCACTCAGTTGGGAAAGAATGGCCTCTTTAACAAGTGGTGTTTGGAAAACTGGATATCCATATCCAAAAGAATGAGAGAAGAATACCATCTCACACCTTATTGTGAGAATTTTGATTTTTACCCATAATAAAAAAAAAAAAAAAATCAAGATAATGTAGGGAAGCATCTACAGGACCTTGTAATAGGAAATGGTTTCATGAACTTCACAGCCAAAGCACGAGCAGTATGAGAAAATATATATAAATAGGACCTCATCAAAATTAAAAACTTCTGCACCTCAAAGGACATTATTAAGAAAATATAAAGGCAGCCTACCCAATGGGAGAAAATATTTGGCAAACATATATCTGACAGGAGCCTAATATACTGCATATGTAAAGAACTCCTACACCTCAAAAATAAAAAGACAACCCATTTAAAAAAATGGACAAGTGACCTGAAAAGACACTTCTCCAAGGAAGAAACAAAATGGCTAAAAAGCACATGAAAAAATGCTCGAAATCACTAGCTATTAGGAAAATGCAAAAGAAAACCACAATGTGATACCATCTTACACCCATCAGAATAGCAGCTATTAAAAAGTGTTGGAGGGGATGTGGAGGAATAGGAACCCTCATTAACTGCTGGTGGGATTGTGGAATGATCCAGACACTGTGGAGTACTGTTTTGCAGTTCCTCAGAAAACTAACAATAGATCTTCTGTATGAACCAACGATTCCACTACTGGGTATATACCCAGAAGAATTGAAAGCAAAGACATGAACAGATATATGCACACCAATGTTCATAGCAGCATTGTTCACAATTGCCAAAAGTTCGAATCAGCCCCAGTGCCCATCAACAGATGAATGGATAAGCAAAATGTGGTACATACATACAATGGAATATTAATCAGCTGTTAGAAGGAATAAAGTGCTAACACATGGAATAACATGGATGAATTTTGAAGACCTTATGTTGAATGAAGCAAGCCAGGCATTGAAGGATGAACAGTATATGACCTCACTGATTTGAATTGAGGAAAGTGAGCAGTCTCTTAGAACCACTGTCTGAAAGATAGGTTAACAAGGGTGAGAGATAGAAGAGTAGGTTGTAAGCCATCACCCATATGGACATAATCAATGTAAAGTGATAGAGTACAGTTGCATATTAAAGGATAGGACAGGTGGGTACTGATATTTCTGGGTTTGGTGGTGCAGGGTTCACAGGTGGGTAGATTAGGAAGGGCATGTTAAAATACCCAGGGCAGGTAAGTATGAATCTTGTCATCCCATGAGTCAAGGCAGGGGAGTGTCATATGCCCCAGGGGTATGGGGAGGAAGGAACAGAAAAGATCAAACGTGGTATTTAGTGGTCATGGGAAATGTTTTTCTTTACCTTTAAGTAATGGATACAGGACATGGTAAATATCATCAAAAATTATTATACAGTACCATATAAAATTTAAACTATACTGTAAACCATTGACAATGTGTAGTAGCTGTGTTTCACTATCTGTATAACAGTTATAACAATGCTACCATCCACACACACAAAAAAGGTTTTAATATGGGGTGGGGAAGGGTGTGGGAGGTTGGGTACATAGGAATCTCTAGTATTCCATGTGTGACTTTGTGGTGAACTAAAATTTCTCTGAAAATGAAAATTTGGGAGACACTGGGGAATGAGAGGGGGAAGGTGTCATGGTACACACTGGACATCTGATAATGCAGTGATAAAAGGAAAAAAAATAAAAATAAAAAGTAACTTTTAAAAAATTTAAAAAATTAAAATTTTTTGTTTTTTCCCATTTTTTAATGTCCCAATCCATTAATTATATTTTATTTTTGTTTTTTTCTGAGTTTCCTTGTGTTTTATCTCTTGCATTTAAGCTTATCATTATTATTTCATTTTCCTATTAATTGTATTTGGTTATTATATGGGCTTCTTTTACAAGGAAGGTTTAGATCACAGAAGGTTTACAATGGCGGCTGCAGAGGATCATTTTTGAGGGGTGTCTGGGATGGGGGATTCATGGGAGTAAGTTCATCTGAATATACATGAAAGATATATAAAATTGTTCAAATGATCGAGAGATTGGGCATGGTCATGGTGGGTAAACAATCACTCAATAAATGAGGGAATACTGAATTCCCAGCCTGGAGAGCTCTGCCACATTCTCCAAAGGAGCAGCAAGAGTCCCCTGAGTGCAGGGGCAGTGTCTGGCAAAAGAGGATGGCCCACTGAAGCGTTCTTGTTATTGATGACTAGCCCCATGAGACTTTGCTCTTGTAATTGAAACTTGGCCTACTGTTATGGGGTGCCTAAGGGTTGCTATCTGAGAGCCTCCTTGTTGCTCAAATGTGGCCTCTCTCTAAGCCAAACTCAGCATATGAATGCATTACCTTCCCCCCAATGTGGGACATGACTCCCGGAGATAAGCTCCCTGGCAATGAGGGATTAATACCAAGTGTCAACTGGAAACATGACTGTAAAAAACCTTGAATAAGAGGGGGAAAAGTAAAGACAAATAAGTTCATGTGGCTAAGTGACATCAAAGAGAATCAGGAGGTCATCCCAGAGGTAACGCTTACACACACCTTAGTAGGATCTCATAGAACACCAATATGGATATCACCCCACACAGAGCAGCTCCTGAGGGCTCTGGAGACACCAAGGTCCTATATGAGTGGGGATAGCCCTAGAGATTGATGCCTTATCAGTGGGCTCTACTTTGGAATCTGTGCTCCTGAGAGTGACAGAGTTAGACTCAAATAAGTCCTCCCTGCACATGGTCCATCAGTCCCTTCTATTCAAACCTATATGTGAGGCTGGAGTTTGTAGGTGTACTTCCAGAGACTGGAGCCTCTGGTCTGCTCATGTGCCAGCTGTGCTTGGAATCTCAACTCCTACTCTACAGCTCAATGGACTCACCCAAGTCACCTGGTGAGCAGATGATGATGGACAATGGCCATCCCAGGGAATGGAGAGAACCTGCAGCTGCAGGCAGGAAAATCCCATCCACCATATCCATGGGATATAAGCCCACTCTCTCTTGGAGGTTGAGTGAACATCACCATTCCGGTCCCCTCAGGATTGGGGGAAGAGCTATGGACTAGAGTGGACTTAATGGTATTCTGTTGTAGACATTGTGATTCAAGCAAAGGAAAAAATTATAACAGTGAGGTGGAGTCAGTGGCCACTAGACACTTTCGGGGTGGGGAAGGGAAGGGCAGATGTAATACCGGGGCCTTTTCAGGACTTGTGGCTTGTCCTGAGTGACATTGTGGTTACAGATATAGGCCACTTAACATCAGCATATACCATGCAGAACTGTGTGATAGACAGTGTGGTCTACGATGTGAACCTTGGTCTATGCTTAGTGGCAAAGCCTCAGGATGTGTATATCCATTGCAGGTGATGTGCCACACTAATGAAAGATGTTTATGTGGGATGTTATGGGAGTTATGGGAGGTGGTGAACATGGGAATACCTGTAATTTTTGTGTAACATTTATGTAATCTAAGCATCTTTTAAAATATATATGAAAAAAATTACATTTATGTAAGCAAATGCACATAAACACATATATGTTTATATATCATTTAAAAATATTGGTTTGTACTATGAAAACTTTGATTTTTACCACCACACACACAAAAAGAATCTATGGAGACCTGGAACCTCAGCTGTTACACTTAGAACAGATTTGTTGAAAGGTTTATATGATGTAACTGGTAATAGTTCTGAAATAAGAAGAGTTTTAATTTGAGGTTTCAGGCTTTTTAGTGCTGATTTATCCCTGGAGCCATCCACTATCTCTCTGTTAATCTCAAGCTTATTACCTTGAATTGATATTATAGCTATTAAGTATTTTGGAGACTTCTTTGGACAGGAAATTTTGATTGATGGGGATTCAGCGGTGAAGAAGAATGACAAGCATGTTTACTCTAAAATGATTACAGTTGTCTGGAAAAAATCATTCAGGGCAGCATGAAACTGTTGGGGCATGGAAGTGAGTATGACCTTTCTTATCTTGGGAAATTCACAGGGATTAATGGGTGAAGGGAGACATGTTTGACCTGACCTGATACGTGTCAGAGCTTTGGCTTTGAGCAAAGTGACCCAGGGTGAGCAAGATGCCAATCTACATGCAGGCAAGTGCCCCAGTAAACCTAGTGGAGATATCATAAGCTGTTCCAAAGTCGAGGTGCATTATATTGTTGCTGTGTGATATTCAGTTCAATGTATATTTTCATTACAATTCATCCATGTATTATAATATGCATGATATTCAAAGGAAAATATTAATTTAATTTAATTAAAACATAAAATTTGATAAAACATTTCACCTTCAGCAAAAATAAATAAGACTGAAGGGAATGCATGTTTTTAGCTGACGTTGTCTTCTTGGAGTTTAGGAGATAAGTTTGGTTAATAATATTCATGTCAATTATATTTTTATTGATTTTTCTTCTATTTTTCTATTACAAACAGAGAGAACAGTGCTGAAAAAGTCTATGCACATATGAATAATTCTTGTGGCTCTGTAACTTAATTTGTTTATATACATCAAAGTGTCATTACTTGGTTAATATACATTTAGTGCTGTTATGTCTTTCTGGTGAACTGTCAAGTCAGGAGTGGGGAGGTGTACCTCTCTTAAAAGTAATAATTGGGAAATTTGGAGATAATTCTGGATCCACATAGTGACATA
The DNA here is from genome assembly GCA_026826555.1 of Tolypeutes matacus. Lineage (NCBI taxonomy): Eukaryota > Metazoa > Chordata > Mammalia > Cingulata > Chlamyphoridae > Tolypeutes > Tolypeutes matacus. The sequence goes on along the minus strand of JAKSZT010053942.1, from coordinate 213,733 downwards.
TCATCATTGTGGATTCTTCAACACTGTGTGGCCATTCCAGTGATTTTTAGATGAGGTTTGGGGTATGAGCTGACGGTGTCATTAGTTGATATTTTGGGGATGTTGAGATGAGGTGAATTTACATGGAATGTGCTCAGAGATTTCAAAAAATCTCACTGAGTAAGGCTTTTAACATGTATGATCCACTGTGATTTTCAGTTATCATGTGCCAGCAGCAAGCAATGGAGTCAGCATGGAGGTTATTTTAATTTTCCAAGACATGTACAGCAACCTTTCTAGCTCTGCTTGTGTGGATGGGTCAAGATTGTCAGAAACATGTTTTACTTTCCTTCATGGAATCTCCTAATGTGGTAAGAGAGCAAGTGGGGAGTAGACACTTATTAACTGGCAATAAACACTGTATTTTTTTTAAATGACCGCTTAACAAATAAACACAATGGGATACAGCATATATTTATTTGGTTACATTTCTGGAACTCAGAAATCTAAAGTAGTTTCACTCTAGCAAAAGCAAGAGGTCCACAGGGAGATTTTCTCTTCTGGAGCAACCAGGGGAAAATATCTTTTCTTGTTTTCACCCACTACCAGAGATCCATTCTTTGACTCATCTTCCTTTTCTCCATTTTCAAAGCCAGCAAGGAAGGATCATGCTTCAGTCATCAACTTGCCACTTATTCTAAATTAATATCTTTCCCTGCTTCCTCCTCATGAGGGAAATAGCAATTACATTAAGGGTTCTTCTGGATAAATTGGGATAATCTTCTCATGCCAAGGTCCTTAAATTAATCACATTTTTAGGTCCCCTTTAACATGTGCATCTCATAACAAAATAAATTCAGCTAATCTCAAAACTTTCATAAGTCTTAACTCATTGCAGCCTAAACTCAAATTCATAGTTCTTTCTAAATAATATCTGCACAAAATTTACCAATCTCACCATCTAAATTATCTTATCATGTATTGACAAATCATTCTGGGGGATAATTTGTCCTAAGATGAAATTTCCTTCCATATGTACATGTAAGAAACTAGAAAACAAGTGTTCTGCTTCCAAAATACAATGGTGGTCTAGAGGCCACTCCAGTTTAGAGAAGCTGTCAGTCCAAAGAGAGGAAACTTTAATGATACAAATTAATTCTGTATGCCATGAGAACCCCACCATGATAGGGGAGGCACCTGTCTTCTCCTCCCTCTCCTCTCAATGGAGAAATTCTTTGAAGAGCTTACAATTTTCTTCATCCTAATATCCTACTCCAGACAAGATGAGAGGACATTAGGCAGCACATGTTGTACAGAGTGTGTGCTCCTATTGACTCTCCATCTGGGTTGACATCCACACTCAGCTCTTAGGATGTGCCCGAATTTGGATTTTTCACTGGAACCTTCCTAGGTGGTTTCACACTGTGATGTCCATGTGATTATCTATATGTGGCCATGAAGGGAGCATGGTTGGTTGATGTAGCTCTGAGCAGAATTTGTACAGTTTGTTTCTGTGTTGGTAAATTATCATTTCTAACTGTGAAGAATTTTTTTCCTTATGTTTTCCCTACTTACAGCATAGATTTGAGCAGCTTCTTCATGCATCTGGATCTTCCCTAGAAACTGGGATTTAGAGGATGTCATTTGGGCCCTCAAGTCTCCCAGCACCTCTTCCACAATTGCATTCCCAGTACTCACATTGCATGTTGTTCTTAAATCACAATCCTTGTGGACATCAGGACTAAGTTTAATTAAATTAATACAACTATGTGAAAACCCTAGGGAAGAAGAACATATGAAAGGGAATGTGTACAGTTATGGACCTAGTTAGTGGCAATAATCTGATGCTGTTCTTTCCTAATCTGTAACAAATACTCCATGACAATGTAAAGTATTGGTGGAGGAGTGATGCATGTGAATTCTGCACATTCTGCATGATTTTTTGTAAGCTCACAACTTCTCTAATAAAAATAAAAAGTTAGGAGCAGAAGTAGCTCAGTTGTTGAGTGCCTGCTTCCCATATATAAGGGCCCAGGTTCAACCCCCAGCACCTACTAAAAACATAATTAATTAATTAATTAATTAATTTAAAAGAATGCAGATTACCCTGGGACAAAAAGAAAGTGTACAGTATGCATATTAACAACAGTTGTGCGACTGTTCATTATTACACAGTGTGTCTGAAACTCATATCCTCAGACTTTGAAAAGTAGAGGAATACTAAGGTCACAGATGAAACTCAGTGAGGAGAGGGCTGAATCTCAGTCTTTCTGAAAACACTATAATGATGCCGCACAGACCATATTAGTACAATCTCATGTCTATTACATTTTGATATTCATGTCTGCATCTCCCTAACACAATCCAGAATGACCCACAATGCCTCCTTGGAAACCCTCCACCTGATGAACATCATGGGATTCCTGGAGCTCACTCACAGGAAAGGATATCAGGTCCCTTTAGCACAGGAATGGAGGACCCAGGGCACTGACCACAGGCCCCTCCTGTCCTGTCTCTTTCTGTCTTACAAAATTCCTGCCCAGGTGTCCTCTTGCAAAGCTGGGGTTTCTTAGGTCTGGGCCCACCTCAGAGCCACAGGGCTCCCAAGGGGACTGCATAGGTGCAGCTTCAGTCAAATCCACCTCCAGGGAACAAGTGAGGCAAGTGAGACTGAGCCCTCCTGAGGCAGAGGCCAACCTGTCAGCAAAGAAGCAAGGGTTTGGACAAACCGTATCCCACATTTTCCCCTTATTTCTGTCAGGACTGTTCCATACCTTCCCCACAGGTGATAGCTCTAGGATAGAACTTCCAGGGCTCCTGACAACAAAGGAGGCTCTTAGGGATCTACCAGCAGTGAGAAGTGGGCAGTTGTTTCAAGTCCGTCAGGCTAGCTGCCCTGTCACAGTCAGCTTGCTTTTCATTTGGATCATGTACAGCAATAATAAGCCCTGCCTATGATGGAGAAAACAGGAGAAGACATCTGGGCAATGCACCTAGGGCCATGCCATCATGTGTCCTATTTCTGTTTCTTTTCCCTGAGGTCATGGGACTGTACATGGTAGTGGTGAGCTGAGCCAGAGTACCAATATACTGAATAGCCTGGGAGAGAAAGGATACACACACACAGACACACACACACAGTCTGGGAAAGAAAGTGGAGTCTTCAATTTTCAATTCAGATAAAATTATTCTACCATAAAATAATCTGTCCCAATGTTGACTAAACAACATGCAAATTCTAAGTTATTATTACTACTATTATTATTATATTTTGCATGGGCACAGTCAGAACAGAGAATTAGAAACTGAGAATTAATTCCACAATGTCACAGTGTTAGTGGAAATAAAACTTTTTTCATACTTCCAGACTAATTCAGAAAAACAAAATAAAGAAAACTGCTTTATATGTGTGTATAAAATACCATACAATATACAATAGCACTGCAAATATATTTTCTGTGTTTGAAAGTTGGAAACATAATGGCATTACTTAGAATAGATATAGTGGAGGATCCCTAGAGATTCAGTGTTTTTAAGCAATAAAGAGAAACCTTATATTATTACAGGAAGTTGTGGTTTCTGCAAATCTTCCTTGCAACTGAGTCTCTGCTGTGGATGGGCCATGAATGCCCCTGCTGTCAGCTCCCTCCTACAAGGGTAGGTTTGTGTCTGGGCTCATGCTGACTTCCCCTCACTGTGTGTCTTGCACAGTAATACAGAGCTGTGTCCTCAACAGTTATGGAGCTCAGCTGCACAGAGAATTGGTTCTTGGATGTGTCTCTCATGGTGGAGAATTGGCTCTTGAGGGATGGATTGTAGTAAGTGTTATCACTAGAGCATATATCTGACAACCACTGCACCCCCTCCCTGGGGGGTGACAGATCCACTCCCAGAAATAATCACTGGTTGTGATGGAGACTCCAGAGACAGAGCACAAAATCTTTGCAATTTTGTGCTACAATTACTATCAAACATTCCCAAAATTTTTCATCACCTTAAACAGAAACTCTCTCCATTAAACACTAACTCCCCATCCCCTGCATCTGAAACAGGTAACTGCTAATCTACTTCTTCTCCTGTGAATTCACTTTTTCTAGGCATTTCATTTAAGGGAAATAATATAATATTTTTCTTTGTGTTTGGCCTATTCAGCACAATATTTTTATCATTTTTCAGGCTTGCTGTTGAAAGCATTAAAACTTCATCCCTCCTTAAAAATGAAATACATTTCATTGTGTGTATATGCCAAATTTTCTTTATCCATTAATCTGTTTTTGGACACATGGATTGCTCCCACCTTTTAGCTATTACAAATAATATTGCTTTAATATTGGTGTGCAAATATAGGTTTGAATTCCTGTTTTCAATATTTTTTAGTATATACTGAAAAGTGTGATTTCAGGCTGCATAATTTAATTTTGTGTGTTTGCCCCCACAGCTTTCACATTTATTTAGCCAAACCACCAAATGAACACTGACCACTGAACTAGTTAATAAGCCTCATTCCAGCCCTGGGCATGAAATTCCCCTGAGCCCAAACCCATATCTGAGACCACCACAAGTACCACCCACAAGTACCACCTCATGTAAAACTACAATCTTGTCCCAAAGGATAAGATAAACATAATTCCCTATACCCCCAGGGCCTTTTCATGGACTTGCTTTAAACTAATCAAACCTTAACTCCCATGGGGAATCTATTCATACTCAACCCTGGTCCCAATAAAATTATAATCACTCTGGTATACTTTCTCAGCTTGAGTACTCCAAACTGCTGGACAAGCCACCTGGGATAATTTCATTTCCTGGCATCACCTCATGATACTCACCTCTCCTTGGGACCTGTGAGTAACAAACTACCTTTTCTCATGCAGTATGGACTCAGGTTCCCATTGCATTGCACCTGAATTCCACCTGAACCTAAATTCAAAATCCATCTTAACTGTTTTGAAACAAGTAGACATTAGAGAGTATTGTTCATGACCATGGGAAATGAGGAATAAAGGCTTTTGTCTGCTCTCAGCTTCCTAACCAGCTCTCTCAGAGAGCTAACAATGGGAAAGTTCCATGGCTTTCTGACCAATGTCCATGTTACTTTTTGCTGCTGCCTGTTTCCTCTGCCAGGTGTTGCCTAGACTTCCCACCCCAAATTCATGGTCCTATATTTCTACTTTCTCCTCAGGATCTGCTAACCCCAGTATGGCAAGAGGTAAGACCCTGTGGTTTTGAGTGTTCCCCCAAAAGGGAAATGCTATTATTGGTTGACACTGCTAATGCATCATTGAGTAGCATTGGCTACATAAGGAAGGCTTCTGATGGGCACAAGAGTAGAAGCATGAACCACAGGGACAGGTACTTCTTGCCTAGACCTGTGGCTCATGAGTGAGGTGGCTGGGACTGAAATCATGTAGTGATAAATTGAGAGGGGTAGAACTCTGAGAAAGTGGTCCACAATAGTTGGGATACTGCTGAGGGAGACTCCAACCACTGAGTCTATGGCCCATGTGTTAGGGTCTTGATATGCACCTTGTTTGAAGGGACACCTCCTCCACTGGAAGCATAATGACATCCCCCACACAATGGTGATGCAATTGCCTGCAATCCTTATTTTGCTACTGTCTCCATACTGTTGCTTCTTCTTCTCTGACCCTTTGGTCTAAAGAGGATCTAACTTCATGTGAGAGGTAGCTAAGGAACAATTGTGTAAGAAAAGTGGGCCTGTGCATATTGTACCAGCACCCCCTAAGACTCCAGAGTATGTTCCTAACTTGCTTAAGAAATGTAAGACTCAAATGAAATATTCATGGGCCTTACTCAGTGCTGCTGTTTATCAGTAAGACAAGGACCTTATGTTGGACTCTCACAATCTGGGGCAATGACTAATGATCCCAGAAACACCATGCAAGTAAAAACAAACCTCAAGCCCCATGAGGTTGATTGGGACACCCTAGAGAGAGAAATGGTTGCTTATGAGTACATTCTACAGGAATCACAAGTGTTTCACATCACTACAAATAACAGCAAGTAGGATCACAATTAGGGTTCCCAAATTGGAAAGTAAAACTGAAAATTTTGATTGGAGATTTCAAAAATTCTTAAAGATTTTGTTGAAGGGGACAAGAAGAAAGGGCAGATTAGTTCATGCTAATATTTAAGTTTGTATTGGATTTGACACACTCATTCAAGAAAATGAAGCAATGGATTGGTATTACAAAAGACTATGAGGCCCTCCCCTATTGACTTAAATATTTGTAACATTAAAAAGTAAATACAGAAATACCTGTCCATAGTGGGTATACCTGCACGGCAGAGGCCCACTGGCAGTCAAATAATGAGGCCCTAGTGTAACTTAAAAAGATTGAGATGATGTGATTGGTATAAAATTTCTTTGAACATTCAATCAAAAGAGACCCAGAATTCATCTTCCAACTTAAGGAGACCTCCCTTTGAGACTAAGCAGTGGAAAATTTTCTTACAGGGCATCCCCACCCCTCATCTTACTGGGGAAAATTGCTTAAACATTTTGGCAAGGCTTAAAGTATCCAAGAAGTTATAGATAGTGTGGAACAATTGATAAAACATCAGTGAGTCTCATGTCAGAGTCACAATTCCTTCCTTATCAGGCCCAGGGTGCCACCCTATAGCAGGACATTTGGCTCCTCCCCTGGAGGGCTTGGTTTATATCTCCGGCTTGTCAAACATTCAGTCCCCAGCCCATTTAGGAATTATGACAATTTGCACAAATCTTATTGAACAGCTATCCTAGTGTTGCTTTAAACTCATCACCTGCATTAAGATCAAATTCTTGATTTTATGTCAAATGGAACACCCATGGGATTGGCCCTGCCAATCAAGGCAATAAATCTGCAACATTGCCAGAAACAAGGTCATGGGGGAGTTCTGGAATGTAATCTAAGATCTCCTAAAAGAAGGAATCTTACACCTACCATCTCCCTATACAATTGCCCTATTCATCTAGTTCCTAAAACATCCACCAGTGAAGGGCAATTAACTATCAATTATATCAACTTTAATGCACAAATCATTGCCATTTAAACTCCAATTCCTACCATTATCTAATTAATAAAATATATGTACACAAAAGCAGAGGGGGGATGTGGATGTGGCTCAATTGATTGGGCATCTGTGTACCATATGGGGGCACCTGGGTTTGATCCCTGGGACCTCCTGGTAAAAAAAAAAAAGGCAAGCAGGTGAGCCTGGCCTGGGCAGCAGTGAGCCTGGGCCCATGTGTATGCATGGTAAGCTATGCAGCAAAATGATGATGCAACAAAAGGGAGATGCAGGAGAGAGACAAGGCAAGATGCACCATGAACCAGGAACTGAGGTGGCCCAAGTGACAGGGTGACTCTCTCCCACATTGGAGGCCCCTAACTTGCATCATTGTGAAACAATAGTTACAAAGTATGAAAAAGCATCATCAAAACATTAGCCTTCATTGTTGGTGGGAATGTAGAAAGGTGGAAGACAGTCTGGCATTTCTTCAAGAAACAAAATGTGGAACTGCAGTATGATCCAGCAATCCCATTACTAGTAATATATTCAGAAGAACTGAAAGCAAGGATGTGAACTGACATTTGCACACCACTGATTATAGAAACATTATTCACAATTTCTAGAATATGGATAAAACCCAAGGGTCAATCAACCAATGAGTGGATCAACAAAGTGTGGTATATACATACAATGGGATACTATTCAGCTGTAAGAAGAAATGAAATCAGGATGTGTATGATAACATGGATGAACCTTGATGACATAATGTTGAGTGAATTTAGTTGGACACAAAAGGACAAATATGGTTACAGCTTTCAGTTCTTCTGGTTATATACCTCATAGCAGGATCACCAGATCAAATGGTAGGATAACCAGATCATGTGGTAATTTTATACTTAGATTCCTGAGGAACTTCCAAACTGTCTTCCAAAGCAGCTGTACCATAGTACATTCCAAATAACAGTGAATAACTTCCTATTTATCTGTATCCTCTCCAACACCTGTAGTTTTCTGCAATTTTAATAGTAGCCATTTAGTGTATGTGAAATGAGATCTCATTGTGGTTTTGATTTGTTTGCATTTCTCTAATAGTAGTAATATTGAGCATCTTTTCATGGGCTTTTTATTTTGTATTTGCTCTTTGGAAAAATGCCCATTCAAGTGTTTTGCCAATTTTAAAAATTGGGTTGTTTCTTATTGTTCAGTTTTAGGATTTCTTTCTGGATATTAAACTATTATCAGAGATGTGGTTTCCAAAAACTGTCTCCAACTGATTTTGTGGTGCTTTCAATTTTGTAACAAAGTCTTTTGATGAACTTTTTTTTTAATTTTGAGGAGGTCCTATTTATCTATTTTTTGTTTGTGATTTGTATTCAGTCCAAGAAACCAGTCCTGAAGATGTTAACCTAAGTTTTCTTCAAGTACTTTTATAATTCTAGCTCTTATATTATGGTCTTTGTTTCATTGTGAGTTGATTTTTGTATATGGCATGAGTTAGGGTCCTTCTTTCTTTTCTTGTAAATATCAATACAGTTTCCCCTGCACCATTTGTTGAAGGGACAATTTTTTCCCAATTTTGTGATCTTTGCCACTTTGTCAAAAATCAGTTCAGCACAACTCTGTGATGAAAATGAGAGCCACTGAGTGTACAGTTTGAGTGGATTTTACAAAGCATGGGGATTGTCTTATAAAGGGAATCCAATGGTGGATGATTGACTGGGGTTAACAGGACAAATATAAGAATGCTTTCTCCTAAGTAACAAATATATAATACTAATATAGGGTACTGATAATTGTGTGGGTTGTGGGAAAATACACCAAATGTAAGATATTGACTATAGTGAAGAGCAAAGTCTTGTTGATGCTCTTACATAGTTTGTAACAATTCACCTGATAATTCAAGGTGTTTCTGGTGGGGTATGTATGGGAAACATATCTTAATTTTAATTTGTGTTCTCAGGTGTGTGAAACCATTTGTAAATGGGAGCCTTTGTAGATGTATTATCAGTTAAGGTGTGAAATCGTATTTGAGAATAAGATCTTTTAAGATCCTATTGTGGGCAAAATGAAGGAGTGTAGGCATTAATTTATATGACCGAGGGTCTTATTAAGAGCAGACATTTGGACTCAATGAGAGGAGTGAGAACTTGGAAGTCAGTAAAAATGGAGAGATTGTAATGTAATGTGAGACAGAGATAAAAATCATGAACCCCAAGGATTGCAGCAATCCATCAATATATCAAAGATAAATTAAGAGGTTCTTCCCAAACTGACAGGATCCCAGAATGAGTAAAGAGCTGTGGGATGCCCCTAGGAGAGGAAGGCCTGGATCCTGCCAGTAACCCCTCCTCACTTACCCCTGCCCCTCCCTGTCCTCCCTCCCCTGTAGGATGGAGATTCCTGCAGTGGGTGATCAGCTCAGTGTGCAGAACACTTGGGAGTTTCTCCAGAAATTTAATTAAATTGAGCATGAATCCAGCATTTTAAAATAGTTTATCTATCTACATATAATGACTATTCACAAAGCTTTAGGAGAGAGAAATAAAATTGAAGAGTATAACATTCTTTTCAAAAAGAAAAATCATCTGCCAGTGTTTGAATGACTTTTCCTTGTTTCAGTATGAAAGATGTTAATGAAGATGATTACTGATTATGCTGATATAATTATTCTGGACAGCCATTGACATTCTCAAATACATACATTACACTATATTGAAAAAAATCAACATTTTCTTGAGTTTACTAGCTCAATTCAGCAGATTCTGAGGATAGAAGGGGCCAAATAAATGTTAGCACTTATCTCTAACCAAACTTGCAACAAGTAAGAGAGAGAAACAGGAGATAGGAAGATGAAGATTAAATTACATATTTAATTTCCTAAGATTGTGAGTTGCAGAAAGAGCTAAGATGTGACAGCCTTATGAGCTTCCTAATTCTGAATCTTTCATTAAATATAAGCAGCACTCGGGCAGGGAAACCTTGATGTCCCCCAACATGAGGAATGGCCTGAATCTCTTTATTAACAACAGCTGGTATTCTCTGCAGACTCCAAGGTTTTCAAGACCCATGTCTCCCCCACACTGAGCAGGTAGGTAAATCTCTGTTATTTTGATGGGAAAGCAGGGGATAGTGTGGGCAAAGGGGCTATCTTACTCTATTCCAAGGGAACACATGTCAATACTTAATTTTAACAATTCTTACTGATAAAGACACTTGTAAGCAACCCCACCTAAAACAACATCAATTAATGCAATTGGGTTGAATGTGATCAATTTAAGTTGTTTGTAGTCACATGTTTAATTCTATGTCATCAAAAATAATAAAATACAGCCATATTTTCTTGTATTAAAAGCAGTATATACCTGAGGGAAGGCAGTTGATGGAGAACAAAGCCATAATTATTACAGCCAAAAAGCTGTCAGAGGCCCTGCTCACAAGGTCCCATTTCAAACTCCCAGGCTCAAAAGAAACCCTGGGTTACTCCAACCAGAAAGGCCTCCCTATTGATTCCCTGAAAGCTGACAGGTGAAGGTAGAAAGGCAAACAATCAGGACAGCAAATAGCTGAGATCCTGACTTAATATGGGGAAGGGTAGGAGGAAAGACCTTAAAAAGGCCTACCCTGGGGCCCAAGGACACTTCTAACCTTGTAGCACAGCAGACACTCAAGTCTTTGGTGTGCACTATCTCTTTGTTTCTTCATAAATTCCTTTCTCCCTTGCCAACCTTAAAATATTAAAAATCATTACATAATATGCTGGCCCTGAGAATGCACCTCCCATTCCTCCACATGCAGGGACATAAAGCAGCAAGAGCCCAGCTGCTATTCTCTGAAATCATCACCATATTTGTGTGAAAGGCAGGAGACCTGAGGGCTACTGTGAGCCAAGGGCCAAGCTTGGGGGCAATATCCATTATGGCTTATAGGATACTGACCCTGACATAGCTTCTTTCTTGGTTCCAACCTGAATTAAAAGGATTATCCTACTTGAAGAATCCCACTGAGGTCTCTTCTTGATTCTGATTGGAAAAGACTCACTAGGCTGCCCTGAACTGCCTCAGATCTCTGATCCTGGAGACCACTGGCAGAACCGTTTCTGCTTCCAGGAGAGTCTGTGTGTGAGAATATTTGCTCCAAATACAATGAAACTTTTCTATTTCAGACATTTCAGTGGAAAGCACTGTCTTAAATATATAAAGGTTCCTAGGAAGAAAAATTAGATTTAGTTGAAGCCCTAGACCTTCTCTGTTCCTGTGAGTGGGAACTGTGCTCAGTGGGTGATGACTACCCGACATCCTGACAACCTCTAGACCCCCTGTGCAGCAGTATGGCAGCTTGATATAGTTACAAATTCCAAAAATAGATATTGGATTATGCTTGTAAACTGGTCTGTTAATCTGGGCATGATTAAGTTATGATTAGGGCATTGACTGATTCATGTCAGCAGGGTGTTGAACCCCACTGCTTGGTCAGTGGGGAACCAAATATAAAAGGCATGGCAAAGGACACAGTTGTAGTAGTTCTGATGTTGGAGTCTTGAGCTGGAGCCCCAGGAAGTAAGAGAGCTTGGTCATCAGGAAGGAGAGAAGACCCCAGGAAAAGACATGAGTTGTTTGTCTGAGAGTCTACAGCTGGCCTTGTAGAGAGAGGCAAAGCCTAGAGAGCCCCATAGTCTACAGCTGACCTTGTGGAGGAAACAGAGGAGTTGAGCCCAGAGAGAAATGGAGCCCCAGGAAGAGAGGAACCCAAGAAGCCTGAACCCTGGAAAACTTCAGCAGCTGTCTTACTCCAACATGTGGCAATGGACTTTGGTGAGGAAAGAAACATGTTTTATTGGGCTTCTACCCCAAATAAATACCCTTTATAAAGACCAACTGATTTCTGGTATTTTGCATCAGCACCCCTTTGGCTGACTCATACACCCTGCAAGGTAGGAATGAGTCTGGGCTCCACCTGCCTCCCCTCACAGTGTCTGCCTCAGCAATACACAATTGTTTCTCAGCTCTGACAGTCCATCTGCAGGCACACAATGTTCATGGCCACCATCTGGGGATGGTGAATTGGCCCTTCTGAGTTCTGCGTTGTGTGTGGCAATGGTCACATTACTTATGTCTGAGATGCACTCTGGAGCCTGTGGACCCAGTTCATATTGTAGCTACTGGAGGTGAATCCAGAAGCTTCCAAGGAGAATTTTAGAGAAACTGTGTGCTGTATCAATTCTCACCTGGACTCCTACAATAGAAAATCTGAAAGCAAATACATCCTGGTCAGGAAAAGGGCCATACTTATCCTTCAATTCTCTCACTCATATCAACTCACATACTTCATGTCTCTTGTTCCCTATAAAATAACTTTTTAAAATAGTGATAAGAAAACTCAGCTCATAACTCATGTCATGTTGATTCATCTGTGTTAAGTCTTGATCACCAAACTGGAACACCTGGGGATCCCTGGGCCGGGATTCCTCTCCCAGAGCTTCAGGGTCAGGGCTGGTTTACATCAGCAAAGAGAGGGAAAGCATTTGTAGGACTTGGGGTGGAGACATGGAAGTGTCCCAAGGCAGGTAATTTCATTATTTGATTGTGCTGGACTAAACACTTAGAACCCTTGACCTTAATTTATATATACATAGTACAGAATGGAGGACACATGCCATTAAAATTTTATTTCAGATCCTTGAAAGACAGATAAAAAGACAAGAATGAAGCACATCACCCTAATGTACACTAATTAATCTCTTGAGATAATCACTTTATTAGGCATCACTGAGAGAGTATAGGAAAAAATTTTTGCACAGCACTGGAGTTTAGATGAAGTTACTTGACTCCCTAATCAGCAACAACCTACTGAAAGATGTTGATAAAATCAATCTAAAAAAAATGGAGGGTGGAAAACTGAATTGAGTCCCCATTCAACATTGAGCATTATAAGATGAGAGAAATCAGGGAGTTAATTAAGAAGAAACCACAAAGGATCCTTGGGGAGAATTTGCTGGGCAGAAGCAGGAAACCCAGGGTTTAAGAAGCAACTCAGTCCCCTCTGCACCTGGCCCTGAGAAGGGCACTGTGCACCCTCTGGTGGTCATGAATTCCCCCTGCAGCCCAGCACCCTCATGTGCCCTCAGGCAAGGTTTTTGTCTGGGCTTACTCTGACTTTCCCTCACTGAATCTCACACAGTAATACACAGCCATGTCTTCTTCTTTTAGGTTGGTCATTTTAAGAGACACTGTGCTTGTAGGGTTGACCCTGGAGATTGTGAATCTCCCTTGAACTGAGGAAGAGTATCACTGATTTTTTCCTGTTGATTGACTCACTCCTGCCACCCACTCCAACCCCTGCCCTGGAGCCTGGTGAACCCAGTGCATTCCATAATGGAATGGAACCAGCCCCGCAATCCGGCATGGCACGCCTGTGCACCCCTCCTGCTGCTGTGCAAATACCGGGTGTTACTCAGTCCAAGTGCCGAGTCCCTCCCAGTCAAAGGGGTGGCTCTGGAGAAAGGCTGGTTCCACCCCCACCCGACCCACACAAAGGCGCGGCCCCCTACCCTTCCCAGACATGACAGGTGACCCCTTCTCAGGGGCACAGGGTGGGGTTTCTCCTCTCACCCACCCACAGCCCGCGGAGCTCAGAGCCATTTTCACCCAGCCCAAGCCTCTGCTCCACACTTAGTTCTCTGATACCTAGGGATGGAGAGGTGAGTCTACCAGGAGGAACCCTCTCTCCTATAGCGGGCGCCGCTCGGCCCCACCTTTCCCCAGCTTGGGCGGGGACCGCCAGCCTCAGGCTGGGCAGGAGTGTACATGGGGGCTTGAACTTGGAGTTCAGCCCGCCTGCAGTGCCTTGCACTGCACCCTGTGCTCCTCTCCCCTCCCCGGGGGACTCAGCCCCGCAAGTGCTGCCCAAGAAGGGTTTCTGCAGTGTCCTGAGCTACCTCCGCTTCCCACAATTGCAGGTTCGTGGACAAGTCCCAATGGGCTCTAAGACAGGGGTTGAAGGGCGATCTAGCTCCACCCTCTGCATCCCAACAGAGAGGTTTTCTGCTACAGGAGGGCAGCTATGAACTCATCACCACCAACAGAATTATTATTTCAAACATTATTATTATTTCATTACCCACCGGCTTCATTCTTACCAAAAGGAACGTTGATTGCATCTGGTCAAGGATTAAGTATAGTTCATTTTTTCCTCCTACCCACCTCTCCTCCACAGCTATCTCCCCCCTCAAAAGGAATTCTGTCTCCAGGTCATTTTACATTATAGAGCAAATATATTTTAGATTCCTTTCGGAATTATGTATGTTCACGCGGGTGTGATTTATGTGCAGGTGCTTGCTAAGGTTAGGGCTTGTGCACCAACGATTGCTGGGAGCAATTGCTGTTGTTTTGGCACAGAAAAGCACAGGCAATGAAAGAAAAAACAGATAAATGTGACCTCCTCAAAATTAAAATCTTTTGCACCTCAAAGGAGTTTGTGAAGAAAGTGGAAAAGCATCCTACTCAATGGGAGAAAGTATTTGGTAGCTATATATCTGATAGGGGCCTAATACCCAGCATATATAAAGAAATCCTACACCTCAAAAATATAAAGACAAAATACCTATTTAAAAATGGGCAAGTGATTTGAATAGAAACTTCTCCAAAGAAGAAGTACAAATGGTTAAAAAGCACATGAAAAGATGCTCAACATCACTAGATATTAGGAAAAGGCAAATCAAAACTACAATGAGATATCTTACACCCATTAGACTGGCAGCTATTAAATAAAGAGAACTACAAGTGTTGGAGGGGATGTGGAGAAAGGTGAACACTTAACCACTGTTGGTGGGAACTTAGAGTGGTGCAGCCATTGTGGAGGACAGTTTGGCACTTCCTCAGGAAGCTAACTATAGAACTGCCATATGATCCAACAACCCCACTGCTGGGCAGAAGAACTGAAAGCAGGGACATGAACAGATATATGCACACCAATGTTCAGTGTCATTTTTCACTATTGCCAAAAGTTGGAAATAACTCAAATGTCCATCAACAGATGAATGGATAAACATATACACTCAGTGGAATATTATTCAGCTGTAAGAAGAAAAGCATTTTATTTTATGGCAGAAACTGCCGTGTTGATCTCCAAAATGTTGCATTCAATTATTACTTTAATACAAAACATGTAAAATAACTTATTTCCATAGAGCCTTGTCGACTTTGGATTTTATACATCTTCATCTATCTTTTTTAGTTTTTCAGTCTGAAATTGCATAGGCAAGATATTATCTTTAATTTTAATTTATTTTGCTTCTCTTGGATTCCTACTGAGGTTGGAGTCTTTTCAATATGTTTTTTGGCTATTTTTTCCTTCTTCAGGGAATTATATTTTATTTCCCCTTATTTCTACCAGGGTGTTTGTCATTTTTTTCCATTGATCTGTAAGAATTCTTGAGAGATAGATGAATAGATAGATAGATATAGATAGGCCAAGAGATAGATTTCATTTAACTGTTATATATGTATATATATTCTCGCAGGCTGTCATTACACTTTTAACTTTATTTATAGTATCTTTTCCCTACTGTTAAAGTTTTTAAGATGACTTTTAGTTATGTCCTTTATATATTTCAGATTTTATGCTGTGATTATGGATTTTTTCCTGTCCCAAGATTATAAAAAAAAATTTTGTAATGCTTTAAACATTTTCTTTTTTTACTCTTGGTTTTTCAACCAATCTATAATTCATATTTGTGGATTGTGTGAGATATATATGCAACCATATTATTATTTTCTATATGGAGTGTATTTTCTCCAGTGCTGTTATTGACTACTTTACCTTTCTACTAATTTCAAATGTGAAATGCAAACATTATGTTCTCCATTTCCATTTATATGAGTCTGTTTTCTGAACTCCCTATTCTGTTCCAAAGCTCTATTAATCTACTTCTGCACCAATAATGCTGTTTTATATGTAATAGTTTTACAGCACATTTTGAGGTTTGTTAGGGAAAATCCTCTCTGCACATCCACTTTTCTCTTTATTTTTTTTTGGGCATCATCATACCTTTTCTCTTTCAATTATTTTTTGGTATCAGCTTGTTAGGACCTGAAACTGCATTGACATTATAGATTAACTTTAGAATGAACTCTCATATTTACAATATTGATTTTTCTCATTCAGAATAGTATATCTCTCCATTTATTCAGCTCTGTTTATGTGTTTCAATGATATTTTATAGTCTTCTTTATAGGTTTTTATTTTTGTGTGTGCATTTATTGAAAGGTTTATTTCAGGGTATTTTTTTCTGCATCTATTGAGATGATCCAAAGGTTTTCTATTTATATTTATCAATTTTTCTAACTAAAATAATAGATTTTCAGATATATAGCAATCCCAGCATTTCTGGAATAACCTTTATTGTTTCATAATTATGATACTTTTAGTATGATGGATTTTATTTGATGACATTAATTTAGGAATTCTTCTTCTTTGTTCATGAGTGAAATTAGCCTTTTCTTGCACACGATCTGTGTGGAATATTGATTTCAGGGTTAACATAAACTCATAAAATGATTTGTAAGAGTTTTCTATATTTTGAAAACTTGTATAAAGATTATATATCATGAGAACGACCTGTTCCTTGAAGACATATATAAAATTGTGTGGGACTGATGTATCATTTAAATTATTATGAAATATTTCAAACATATACATAGGTTCACAGAGTAACATAAATATACCTACCTCTACCATGAAGATCTAATAAATACTAATATTTCGCAATTTGTGTATATTTATTTTTAAAGAAAAATGTTGTATGCTTATGGTTTAAGATTCTGTGTACTGCTTTCTAAACCCATTTCCTTCTTTTCCTATCCTTCCCCTACCCTGCACAACTGTCCTGAACTGGGCTTATCATTCTCATGCTTATATACCCTGACTGTATATGTATATAACCATAAATAATACACAGCATGGTGTATTATTTTATATAATGGTATTACATTGTAAACATCATTTTATAGCATTTTTAACACATCATATTTCTGAGATTTTTTCGTGTAAAATACATGTAGCTCTAACTCATCTATTATGTGTTCCATTAAGTACATATTCATTACATGTATTCTATAAAAATATTTTCCTGCATTATATATAAAACATACTTCATTTGCATTTATATTGTTTTGGTTGAAACTTTGTAATTTATTTTACTGTTTTTTGTACATTCAGGTTTTCTACATTATCTTGAGTCAGTGCTGGTAATTTATATTTTTCTAGAATATCATTATTTTGTTGAGGTTTTTCAGTTTATTGACATAGGTTTTACATGATATTCTCTTATGATTTCTTAAATATCTATGTCATTTTACTTACTCCTAATGCCATAAACTGGGTCTTTTTCTTTTTTAAAAAGTCATACCCCTGTTTTTTTCTTTTTTACTGATCTTTTAAAAATATCAACCTTTTTCTTATTGCTCAATGCATTTTTAAATTTTTATTTATTTTTAATTTTTAATATGTATTTATCAGAGAGATTGTGAACTTAAAAAACAATAATCACATGTATGTAATTCCATGCAACAATTCATTTTTATTTTATATATTCTTGATTTTTTTCTTTTATCTTTATTAAGGCCATTTAATACTTTGAGTTTGTTTTCCTTTCCTAGAATCTTGAGTTGAAAGTTGAGTTTTGGCTGCATTCAAATGATTTTGATACTCTTACTGTTGTTCATTTTGAAACAGTTGATGAACTATGTTTTTATTTTCTCCTTGACCAAAATCACATATAAGGGTTTAGAATATGTAAGTGGATAGTTTTGGGCTACCTATTTTGTTAAACTGTAGTTGTATTACACTATAGTCAGGGTAGATGGCATATGATTTTTACATTTTTGACTTGTTGAACTTTGGGTCATAAGATTTAAGGAATTTTTTAAATATTCCACATGGGTTTGAAATGAAAGTAGACTTACATTTTTTCTACTTGAATTGTTGATTTCTGAAGATAGTAGATATTAAATATACTACAAGACAACAAATACACCTATGGATTCATCAATTTTTTTTATATTTCCTCAAATTTTGCTTAACATGTCAGGTACTTAGAGATTTTTATATTTTCTTTGAGACCTCTGCAGGATTTTTGCCTTTAATTCTATTTTGTCTCAGAATAGCATTACTAGATCTTCTTTTTGTTAGACTTTATCTGTTACGTATTCAGTTTTGTGAATATATCAGTTTGTCAATTTCTATGGTATAAGTACTCCTACTGTGGCCAGTTTCAACTAACCAACATGGACAAGGAGTTGGGAAGAGATATGTAACATCATTCTCACAAGCTGTTACAAGGTGGCTCCAGGATATTAAGTTTCTGAAGCATTACAATTAAGTGTGTCTTCTTTGCCTGTGAGTCTTTCTTTTTACTTTTCTAAGAAACATATATTTCAAAACTATTATAAATATTGTGATTATTGGTATATTTCCATTCATTCCAGTTATTTAATACTGTTTTTTTTTTTTTTTTACCTTGATTCTTATTTACTGATTTCTTCTTTTCATCCATCTTTCTTCCATCTTTTCTTCTTTCTTCCTGGCTTGTAGTGGGTTGATGGAGCTTTCTTTATTCTTATTCTTTTCCTCTAATTGAAAATTAAATACTCTATTTCCGTTTTTGATGTGGTTTCTTTAACTCTTTTTAACATATATTTAATAATATATTCTTATCAATCAAAATCAAGAATTCATCATCCTGTATATTGTTCCACCAAGCCAAAAAAGAAACTTAATTCTTCCAAACAACCCACTCCTCCCAATTACAATACAGTAACCATTGAAGATAATAATTGTTTAAATTTAACTAAATAATTTGTTTCCCATTCTTTCATATGTTCTAAAGATTAAACAGGATCAATTTTGACAAAGAGACTTCAAGAAGTAAATTGAATAAGCTATTTGAATATATTGAAACAGAGGGCAAAGACCTTGTGAGAGGAGAGCTTGCTGTGTTTCAGGCACAGCAAGTAATACAGTATGGCTACAGTGGAATAACTGATGTGAAATGTAGAAGAAAGTGAAGTCACAGCAGTTACAATAAGACAGATCATGGAGGTCTTTTCAGGGTAGTGAAGACTTTATAATTTATTTGTAATCAATAGTCATGGGGCAATTTTGAGCAAGTGAGTTATGGAGTATGTTTAAGAGGATTCTTCTGGCCAATAGGTGGAGAAAAGACAGTTCCAGAGTGTGTAAGTTTTGGGCTGCCAAAACAAATGCCGTGCAATGTTGGCTGAAGCAATGAGAATGTGGTGGCTCACAGTTTTGAGGCTAGGATGACTCCAAGGTGATGCTTTCTCCCAGATGACTGTGGTCTTCTGTCAGTGGAAATGCACACAGGGTCCTCTCCTGGCTTTACTTTTTTCTTCTGGGTTACACTGACTTTCAGCTTCTGGCTTCTCCCTCTGATGCTTTCTTTCTATCTTTCTTTTCATGTATAAAGAACTCAAGTAATAGGATTAAGACCCATCCTGATTGAGTTGGGCCACATTTTAACTGGAGTAGCCTCATCAAAAGATCCTTCTTACAATGTGTCCACACACCCACAGGAATCAATTAAGTATAGGAACATTGTTTCCTGAGTTACACAGCTCCAAACCCTCAAATGGAGCAAGAGTTAAAGAGGGAGACTAGCTAGGAGACTGATGAAGAAGTACAAGGAACTGACGATGATATGCTGTATCAGGAGAGAAGCAGTGGTGAGAGGTGGAAGAATTCTAGATACATTTTCAAATAACAGCAAATAGGGTTTGCTGAAGGATTAGAAATGCAATATGAGAAAGAGAAGAGACAAGGATGACTTCAGGTCTGGGGCAATTATCTGGATGACTGGTGAAAATATTTTAAGATGGGGGACACTGTAAGGAAGTAGAGCTGAGAGGAGAAAAATTATTTTCTTAATTTTTCAATAATTTGAGTTTGACCTGCTTACTAGACATAAAAGTGAAGATCAAACTTAGGAGGTAGATATATGAATCCATAGTTTCAGGAAGAGGTTTGTATTAGACTTATCTATTAGGAAGACATAAGTCAGTAAATGGTATTTATTAAAATTGTGGTATTGTAACAGACTGCCTAGAAAGTAAGTATGTACAGTGAAAAGGAGGGGGATGAAAACTGAACCCTAGGGACTCCAACATTTAGATATTGGTCAAAAAGAAGAGAAGGACCTACAAAAACTTATGGAAATAGCAGCTACATGGGTATAAGAAAACCCAGAAAAAAGTGTGGTATCTTAGAAGGTAAACAAACTGTTTCACGGAGGAGGAAGTGATCAACAATAGCAAACACTCCTCACAGTTCAAATAAAATAAGGTCTGGCTAATATGGAGGTTATTTGGTGACATTGAAAAGAACTGATTTAGTGATGAAGAAAGTTTGAAAGCCTAATTAGATAAGATTTGAAAGAGAATGGGTAACAAGGAAGTGAGAAGGAAGAGAATAGGTATCATTTTTTAAAAGTTTGGCTACATAAAGGAAGAAAGAAATGTTTTGATAGTTGGAGGGAGATACAGAGTCATATTTTTTATGCTGAGGGAGGATGTTTTTTGCTGAAGAAAGTGATCCAATATAGATGGTAAATTGCTGGTGCTGGATGTAGGGCTGACATTACATGGGCAAAGTCCTAGAGAATATTAGGGGATTGAATCCAGTGCAGAGACTGAAATATTAGCTTTAGCTGGGAACACACCACATCTCTAGTAATAAGAAGTACAGTATGTGAGTATAGATTCAGATGGGTTGGAAGCCTTGGTAATGAATGAAAGAAGAAAATTTTTAGGTTGCTTTTATTTTCTCATTGAAATAAGAAGTTGAGATTAAGGAGCTATGAGGGAGGGATTACTTAGAAGACTGTGAAGCTAGGAGGACTGTTTGGGAAATTTGGAGGCTGAATATACTGGAAAAATGTAATAATCTCAGAAGACAAAGCTGAGGTGTAATAGTCTCAGAAGAAAGAGCCGAGGACCCAGTTGAGGTTCCTGATTATTAAGTTGAATTAAGATAAAGCAACATGGTTGTGTTTTGATTTGGTCACAGTCAGCTGTTGGATTCAGGAGAAAAGTAGTCAAAGACTTGCAATAAATCAGGTTTGTTTTTTTTCTGTGTGACTATAACCAAGGGACAGATGAGGAGTTTGAAGATCTAGGTAAGAAAGCTATCATAATAGAACAAGGAATCCATGATGAATGAGGAGGATGGCCAGAACATGGGGGAATTGGTGGTAATAGTGAAAAAGAGGTAAGGCCAATAAATTTGAGGATGTAATAAAGTCAAAGAATTGTTGTAATGTGGGTACTAGAGGAAATGGTGGTCAGAGAATAAGATGTCAGAAATAGAGATTTTGGAGTTGATGCAGTCATCAGTAATGGCAAGGCCAAGAATAATGTTTCAAAGCAGCCATTTTTGGAATTTTGGAGAAAACAAGTGTTAATTGTGTGGGACTGTCTCTCACAATAAAGGATGTTCAACATTCCTGGTTCCTGACATTAAATTCCAGAAGAATCTCCCAGTCAGTGTGACATCAAAAAGAACCATATAGGGAAACAGATGTGGCTGAAGAAATTGAGCTCCTGCCTACCACATGGGAAGTCCCATGTTCAGTTCCCAGTGCCTCCTAAAAAAGAGAAGCAAGACAGTGAGCTGACACAATGGGCTGATGCAGTTAGCTGACCCAAATAGAGACACAAGGAGGAAAACATGAGAGAGTCAATAAAACAGGGAATGGAGGTGGCTCAAGTGATTAGGTGACTCCCTCCCACATGTGAGGTCCTGGGTTTGAGTCCTGCTGTGTCCTAAAAGGAAAACTAGCACACAATGAACAGACAGAGCAAATGCAAACAACAAGGGGGTGAGGAAAAATAAATAAAATAAACTTTAAATTAAAAAATCACTATATATATTATCAAATGTCTTCTAAAGTTGGTTGTATTTTCCTTTGTTAGGAACTTCTGAACAGAGGTATGATCATGACACTAGTAAATATAATTAAGATACCAAGTAATTGAGAGGCCAAGAGCTCTCAATTCTTCATGGATATGAAGTCACCAAAAATCATAAAAGAACTGTATTGGAGAGAAAGAGTAAACTAGGTGCTAATCTATATGAATAACATTCTACAACCAAGTATAAAATGACCTGGTTGGGTGATTATATGCTCCAGTGAGCTGCTGAGATCTATTTAAAGAATTTCTGCATCTTATGCATCCCAAGGGAATTTTAAATAGAGTTGAGTAGTACAGGGATCCCAGACTCCACCCCCACACCCATTCAAATATCATTTAAAAGAGGTGTAATTAAGATAGAGCCAACCAGCATTAGGTAGCCCACATAATAAGCAACACTGTTACTAAATGTTGTATTCCATATTACCTTTAAACTATATAGTGGAGCCTCCATTGCCCTAAGTTTGTTGAAATGTTTTATCTTCCACTCACAGATCCAATTAAAGTTTTATATAATCACACATGCCTTGTTTTTATTTATTAGTTTTTAGCTTTTTTTTTTCTTTAACAAATTAGCCTGTTTTCAACTCTAGGTGCTACTCCCATCTGCCTTTTATCTTTATTTCCCTTCTATCTATTAGAAAGTTTTATTCTATCATCAGTGCACAATCTGTTCAGTTTCCTTTTAGGAACTCTAAAGCCCCCAAACAGTGCAAAAATCCTCTAAATACTCCACTGTTAAAATGTTAAAAACTTTGAGAAGCGTCACTCTGGAGCACATGTGACTCAAATGGTTGAGCACCCAACTCCCACATAGGATTGGTTCCTTGTGCCTCCTGAAAAAAATAGAAACAAACAACAAGCAAAGCAAACAAACAAACAAAAAACAACTCAGGGAAGCTGATATGGCTCAGTGGTTGAGCGCCAGCTTCCTACATGTGAGCTTCCAGGTTCAATCTCTGGCTCCAGGTACTTCAAAAAAAAGTCACAATTTTCATCATTTGAATAAATGGTCCTTGGCTAACAATTTTCAAGGTAAATAAAAACACTGTATGGCACAAAGTAGGAGTTGACAAATGTTAGCTGAATTTCCAAAAATTTTTTAGGCCTTCTTGAAATTGTTGGAATATCATGGGCCATAAATTACCCCAATATCTGAGAACATTCTTCAATGAAGAATAATTTCTTGGAAGTACACCTCAACTTACAGTGGCTCTACTTTTCAATTATAATACCTCCAATTTACTAAACAACCCAGTAATAGTGTTAGGGAGACAGAGAGTATGCCATTTTAGTTCAGTCTTAATATATCAAGCTTCCAATCTTTTATGACAGAACTTTTGTCTGTGTGAGTAGCTACAAATAATTTTGGGTTTCATTGAATCATTATGGACTCATTAGAATTTTTTCAGTATAATTAGATTTTTGTGCAAAGGTGATGATTGGCTATTCAACTTCTCTGGAGTCACCACAACAATGATGTTTTTATTGGGGAAGTAATGCATTTTAAACAACTTTTTACATAGCTTTGTTGAGATATAATTTACATACTATGGAGTTTACACATTTAAAGCAAAGTATCTTCATTAAGAAACTTTCTCTAAAAGCAGTTATTTACCTTTTTTAGTATGGCAGGATAGAAGGAGTTAATTCAAGTTAAAACATATCAAATAACTTCTTTAAAATCACAGTTAAGATATCAGTGCCAAAGTATTAATAATTGTACATATGAAAAAACTATAATGCCCCACAAATGTTTTCACTAAGGAAGTAAGAAATTTATATGCCCAAAACATCTTACTAAATCTTAACACAGTTAATACATATTGATAATGGAACCATTTAAGTGTCCAGCCAAATGTTCTCTGGCTGGTACTTTTCTGAGGCTGACAGAAAGCATTGAGAAGATGCTTTTTGACCCTAGACTTTTTGAGATTTCAGTTTGGTAAGACATAACTCATGGTTATAATTCTAAGTGGAATCTCAGGTAACACAGTAGACTAAACTTTGATGAGACACTTTTATTCTTATGAACAGACTTGGGGGGCTTTTCTCATTTGTTAAATGTGTATGCCATTAGATTTCTGTCTATTCATTCTACATAGGCAGGTTCTGATACTATAAATGTGTCCTTCATTGAGGAAAGACAAAGCCAGTAAATATATTTTTCTAAAAGGCAAGTGTATAAAAATTCCACTTTCAATTTAATATTAATTTTATTAAAGAAAACACTGAAGATGGTAAACAGAATTACTTGTACTTTATCAAAATATAATGTTTTAATTAAATAATATTTAATGTCTACAATCATTAAACACATTTCCAATATTAACTATATATATATATGGAAATCCTACAAAGCATCTGTTTTTGAGGAAATATGGAAATCAATATTGCCTAAATGCTTGACAAGATATATATATGTTCTATCATTACCTTTGGTTATCCTTTGGAATTTTTTATGATTATTACTAACTTATCTCAGGTTATGAACTCTTTCTTATTTGAGAAATGAGAAATATGTGATTTTCTATTGCTCATACTTAGTTGGTCTGAGACTGTATTTGTTGGCATCCTTATTAGAAAAAGATTGTGCTGTAGGATCTACCAATAAATTAAGATGTCTTAAAAGTATTACTGTTGTTATTCTCAATGGTAGCATGATTTATATTTCTGAATTATTACCTTTCCATCCCCCACCAATGATTTTAAAAATACTTAAGCCATTTTATGCTATGAAATAATAATAAAACCCACATGGAAGAGAGTCAATTTCTGGATTCTCGTTCTGGGTCTATTAGCTGAGGGACACTGAGCATGCATACAGCTTTTGTTTCCTCACTGAAAGATGGAGACAATGTTTGCCTACCTAACCATGGTTATATTAAGGACACTTTAAAAATTGTGAAAATGTCAGGTAATTTTAAATGTACAACATTATTGTGAACATTATTATCCTCTGGTAAATGCTGCCACATAGATTCTGTGAAGTGTCAATCCAGGCTGAGGTTCTAGATTAATAAAAAGCTTCTTTTAACATATGTATATGTATTAGTCAGCAGAAGGGGTGCTAATGCAAAATATCAGAAATAGGGTGGTCTTTATAAAGGGTATTTATTTGGGGTAGAAGTCCACAGTTACCAGGTCATAAAGCATCAGTTTCTTCCCTTACCAAAGTCCATTGTGACGTGTTGGAGCAAGACAGCTGGCAATGTTTGTGAGGGTTCAGCTTCTTGGGTTCCTTTCTTCCCAGGGCTCCACTTCTCTCTGGGCTCAGCACCTCTGGTTCCTCCACAAGGTCAGCTGTAGACTATGAACATCTCTAGGTTTTGCTTCTCTCCACAAGGCCAGCTGTAAACTCTCAGGCAAATGGATTGTCTCTATCCCGGGACCTTCTCTCCTTCCTCATGACCAAGCTCCTCTATCTGCTAACCTCCTCAGCTCCAGCATCTAAACTCCAACATCAGAACTGCTCCCTCTCTCCTTTGCCATACCTTTTATATTTGATTCCCCCACCCACCAAGGGGTGGGACTGAATGCCCTACTGACATGGCCCAGTCAATGCCATAATCATAATTTAATCATGTCCAGGTTAACAGACCAGTTTACAAGCATAATGCAGTATTTTTTTAAAATTCATAATTACATCAAACTGCCAAACAGCTACAGTATATAATACTACTATACTTTCTCCCATGTTACAAATTTTACTTTTTCTCAAGTATTTCTTTAGTCAAGTATTTTATTGGTTTAGTCTCAATTCTGGATCTGTACTAGGCTACAAACTTATTGGAGACAGAATTGCTCCTCTGACTCTTAATATCTCCAGTAGTGCAATCCCTCCACTATCTTCTAAAAGTCTATTTCAATTTGAAAGTTGACTTCAAGATGAATAAGTACTGAGATATGTATTGACTTACATGTAGTCAATTATTCTAACCAAAGGTTATAAAATAGAAATTAACACCATGAAACTTTAAAACTATACACTAGTTATTAATTATGTATTTAAATTGAACACTGAAGAGTATAAATCTATGAAGAGGAAAGAATACTCAAAGCAACTGTGAAAAAAAGAAGAAAAGTTTATAGTGGAGAATGTATTCTTCAATGATGAGGGCTGTGGTGGACAGAATTCTAAGGTGATCCCCAATGACCCATGCACTTGGGCACTTCCTCATATGTGGGTCAGACCTGTGGATATGAAGGAATATTACTGCCATGATTACAATATGTTATATGATAAAATGATATTGTTCATAGATTCCAAATCAGGTCACTTAGAATTTATCAAAAAGAAGATTGTACTGGGTGGTTCAGTCTTTCTCAGAGGACATCCTTGAGGTCAGAGAGAGTCTTCTGCTGGTCTTGAAAAAGTAACCTGTCATGTTGTGAGAGACCCTAATGGTCCACTAATTCCTTGCAGCCAGCAAAAGAAAAAAAAAATGGGGACCTCAGTCCTACAACCAGAGACTCTGAATTCTTTCAACATACACATAAGCTTGGAGAAGGACTGTAAACTCTGAAAAGAAGGCAGCCTGGTGGATACTATAATTGCACTCTTGGGATGCCCTAAAAGGAGTAACCCTTTAAGATGTGCTGGGCTCCTAGTCCATGCAAACTATGATGCAATGAATTTGCATGTTGTTTCTAAGCCCCTAAATTTGTGGTAATTTTTTAAACAGCACAGAAAATGTATACAGGCACAAGAAAAAGACAACACAAAACAAAAAGCCCCTTTCTTGAACCTATTTCTTGTTCCCTTACTGTCACTATGCTCCATCTTAAGCAATATCCCCTACCCTATAGGGTATAAGTTATTCTCACCCTGCTTTAATTTTATTTATCCAAATAATTTTACATTGACTTGATTTCTTGAATTACTTAAAACTTGTTCCATTTTCTATGCTAGAAATATAAATTTCCTCAACTAGATCTGCATTTCATGGTTTAATCACCAAACAAAAAGCCTCTGATCAGAAACTTGAACTATTGAGTTAACTCATTATCTATCACTCATTTTACATATACTATGTGCTAGGTACTATACTAACACTGTGTATTGAGGATCACAAAAGATTTATGATCCTTGCCTTTATGAATCTACCAATGTATAATCTGAAAATTTATAATGATAAATTGCAGGCAGTGCTATGAAGAAACAGAATGGGAGCTATGGAAACTGCTGTTGCCTTAGTTTAAATCCTATCTAGTAAATGCTGGCTACAGCCAGTTGCTTTCCATGTATTTCCTGATGTGTTTTGTCAAATGTGCTCTAGAAGCTAGGTACAATATTAAATGTCATGGCCTAGATCTACATACCATGCTGCTTTCCAGTTTCTACTATAAATAAATCCTCTGCCAGAACACTGGTGAGTGAACTGAGGGCAGTCCTAAGGAGACCAATCATTTCCCCCCAGCAGAGAAAAAACTTCAAAAAACTTTTAATGTTCAATAATGAATTATCATAAAAATAAAACAGGGCCTACAGAAAATATCATACAGCCCAAGTGAAAATGAATAAAGAAGTTAGAAAGAAAGTCTGAAAGAATCATTTCCCTAAAATATATCCACCCCCCAAAAAAAAATAATACATTTCATGATATTCTATCTTGATTCTTTAGTCTCCAAAGAATAAAATATTTAACATCTGTTTATTCAATGGACATGAAGCTAGGTGTGGCACATATTTTTTTTAAAAAGCCTTTTTAGTATTCAACTAGTTTAGGAGCAGTGCTTCAAGGGAATAGAATACAGTGGGAATATAGCTCTTCACATCTAATAAGAGACTAAATTCTTGCCTAACATTTTTCTTGCATAAGAACCACCTTATAGCATTCAAAACATAGTTCAATTCTTCTCATATGTTTTTCACCACTGGACTAGAAACTTGAAGTAATGAACAATGTAAAAATTCTTGGAAAAGATTTTTAGTTGGGATAGTGGAAATTGGAAAGTAGAGACAAATGAAAATTCTAAAAAAATCAGTGAAATAGGAGGTTCAATGTCAGGGTTACAGGAGCAGTGTTTCTAGAAAATCCATGGAGAAAATGGTTGGCAAAATTCTCAGTCCATGATGGGCCAAAGGTTAGATGTTGCATATTGGACAAGATCATTCAATAATCAGCAGAAAAATTGTCAGTTTCCATCGATATCTATGAGTGTGGTCTCTAATTTTTCTTTCTCTTCTTGAAACACAAAGGCTCAAAGTGAAAGTAAGGAAAAGCAATCATTAGGTGGAGGTGGTCTGCTTCCCATTACTCAACCAAAATCTCTAATATAATTACTGAGTTACCAGAATTAAAGTAAAAGAGACTGGAGAGAAAATTGAGTTGAACAGTAATTCAATAGGCAAAAGTCCCCTGGAATGTCACCATGATCTTAATATTTTTCTCTCTTGTGAACAGAATCAATACTTTAGTTAAAGAGAATAAAACTGAGAGATACAAAATTCTGTATATTGTCTATGTATAAGACTAAAAACACAGTCACTTAATTAAAGCATTATATGAGTTATGAAGACAATTACATGACTTTCTAGGTGATTAACATAAGTATTTTCCATAAAACTAGTTAATTAAAAGATAAATACTTCATATTAATAACTCTTTCAACTTTAGTTTAGTAATGAGTTGTATATATATATATATATAAATATATTTTAAGAGGTGCTTAGATTACCAAAAATATTACACAGAACCCCCTGGGATTCCCATGTTGCCCACCTCCCACACCTCCCACCACATTCCATACAAACATCTCCCACAAGTGTGGCCCACCACCCTCAATGGACTTGCATATCCTGGGGCCTTGTCACCAACCATAGACCACAGTTCATATCGTAGACCACACTCTCTCCCACACAGTTCTGAGTGGTGTGTGCTGATTTAAAATGGCCTACATCCATTACCACAACGGTACTCAGGACAACCTCCAAATCCCAAAGAAACCCCTGTATTTCAACTACTCATCCCCTCCCTTCCCCAAAAGTGTCAAGTGGCCACTGGCTCCACCTCATTGTTATAATTTCTTCCATTGCTAGAATCACCATATGTGTACAACAGAATACCATCAAGTCCACTCTAGCCCATAGTTCTTCCCCCAATCCTGAGGGGACTGGGAGTATTCCTTTGTCATGGTACTTGAGATAGTCAAGAAAAGAATTAAAAATTAAAAACCAACCAAAAAACATACAAAATTCTTAGGCAGAAATGGAATACTTTATGTAAGAAAATTTCTTATGGAAAATCCAAGTTACCATATAACTCATTTATAAACTATTTTTCTGACAAATGTAGTTATGAAAAGCCTACACTATGTTTCTCAAAATTTCAAGCAAATGAGGGCAATATAGAGGACTTCCTAGCAATGCTTTTGTAGTAGTTAGACTTCAGACCATTTAGATTTAGAGACCATTAATTATCCTTGGTTAATTGACCAATGGTGGATTAATTCTCTTTTTTTCTAGCAGCACTATTTTAACACCATTTACACTCTGTCAGTGCAGTATCTGAATGACAAAATCATGTTCACATGCCATAATTATGTGTCGGAAGAACTTTCTAAGTCACTGACATTCAACATTTTAAAACAATCTCATGTTAACATCTTAAGGTGAATCTTCCTAATTACTGCTAATTGCCTATCAAAAAAAAAAAAAACTCTTTTCATGAAGTGCAATTGTCTGGTAGAGATGAACCCAGCTCCAGTGTGCACACTAAAGACAAAGCATGACACCTGAGGCACTACTTTATTATAAGGTCAAGCTCTTTTATGAATAAAGATGGAAAAGTCCTCAAAAAATACTTGCATACTGAATTCAACAGAACATTAAAGTATTATACACCATGATCAAGTGGGTTTTATCACAGGTATTCAAGAATGATTCAATATAAGAAAATCAATTAATGCAATACACTACACTAAGAAAATGAAGAGAAAAATGCATGATTTTATCAATTGACATGGAAAAGGCATTTGACAAAATCCAGCATAATTTACTGATAAAAATACCTAGAATGGGAGGAATAGAAAGAAACTTCCTCAAAATGATAAAGGGCATATGCACAAAAACCCACAGCTAACATCATACTCAATGATGAAAGACTGAAAGCTTTCCCTCTAAGACAGAGAACCAGACAAGGATGCCCACTGTCATGACTGCTATTCAGCATTGTTCTGGAAGTTCTAACCAGAGCAGTTAGTAAAGAAAAAAATAATAAAATGCACCCACATAGGAAAGGAAGAAATAAAAATTTCACTACTTGCAGATGACAAGATCGTATATAGGCTCTCTGCCTAGAAGGGCCCACACCAGAACTTGGTATCTCTGTCTTTCTCTCCCATCTCTCAGCAAGCTCTGTTCTTTCCTCTATTTCCCAAATAAATTCTTTTTACTGGCCTAACTTTAAAAAGAATCCTATATAAAGTCCTGAAATATCTACAAAATAGTTAATAGAACAATTAAACAAATTCAGCAAAACAGTGGGATACAAGATCAACATTCAGGATTCAATAACATTTCTATTCACTAATAATGAGCAATCTGAGAAGGAAATCAAGAAAAAAGTCCACTTTCAAGAGGAAGTAAAACAATCAAATATCTAGGAATAAATTTAATGAAACATACAAAATACTTGTACACTGAAAACTATAAAACCTGGCCAAAAGAAATCAAAGAAGATCTAAATAAATAGAAGGACATTCCGTGTTCATGAATTGGAGGACTAAATATTGTTAAGTTGTCCATTCTACCCCAAATTATTTCCACATACAATGCAAGCCCAACCAAAATTTCAAAAGTCTATTTTGCAGAAATAGAAAATATGAATAATCAAATTTATTTGGAAAGACAAGGGGCCTCAAGTAGACAAAACTATCTTGAACAAGAGGAATTCAGTTGGATGATTCCAATATCCTGACCTTATAGTTTATTACAAAGCTAAAGTGTCAAAGAAGCATGAAATTCTCACAGTGATAGATATATTGAACAATGGAATGGAACTGAATGTTCAGAAATAGACCCTCATTTTTATGGATAATTCATTTTGTACAAGGTTGCCACGTCCACTCAATTGGGAAAGAATAGTCTCTTCAAAATTGCTGCTGGGAGGACTGGCTATTCATATGCAAAAGAATGAAAGATGACCACAATATCACACCATATTATAAAATGAAGGAGGTGTAGATCCTTAGTTTATATAGAATTTCTCTTTAGGTTGATTGTAAGGCTTTGGAAATGCATGGTAGTGATAGTAGCATGTTCTTTCATGTATAATTAACTGCACTGAATTATATAGGTAAATGTTAAGAGAGGAAACCTCAGGTCATATATATTACTAGAATAAAAATGAAATGATAATACATAGAGCTATATAGCACAGTGAACCTTATTGTAGATGATGGACTACAGTCATTGGTAAAAGAATATTGACAATAGTAAATAGTACTATTTTTTTCTTCTTTTTAAAGGAGCTTTAGATTACATAAATGCTACATCAAAAATATGGGTATTCCCATATACCTCAACCCTCCTGCTCCTGCACTTTTCCCCATTAACATCTTTCATTAGTGTGGTACACTTGTTACAATTGATGAACACATATTGAAGCAGTGCTACTAAGTGTAATCTATACATTATGTTACGTTTTACAATTGGCACTATACACTTATATAGGTTTTGACAAAATGTATAATGGCTTGTATATGTCATTAAAATATCCTGTAAAACTATTTCAATGTCTCAAAAATAATAGGATCTGAAGACCATGGGTAAGAAAATTAAAATTTGTCTAAGTCTGATTCACTGGGGGAGATGTATTATTTTATTAATATTTCCTTATTTGGAACAAAGCTAGCAACTGTTTAAAAAGTAGTAAATTAAAAAAAAAATAATCTCATCAATTGCAACAAATATTCTACTCCAGTGCACCATGTTGATGATGCGGTGGTGTTTGAGAATCCTTCATTTTATGTATGATTGTTCTGTAAACCCACAAATCTCTAATGGAAATATTTATTTAAAAAAATTAGAAACTATAAAGCATTGCTATGAGAAATAAAAGAGAACCTAAATGAAAAAAATATAGAGTACCTGGATGAGTGGAGAGATATATCTTTTCCATTGGGTCATTAGTTTTGATGTTGTCATTTTACTCTGAATTACTCTATAAATTAAACTAATGCATTATTGTTTTGGTAGAAATTGACAAGTTTATTTAAAATTCGTGAGGAAAGGCAAGAGAACTAGAATAGCTTGTGGTGAGAATTAAATGAGAAAATGCATATGAAGCACTGGGCCAAGTGTATAGCACTTGTATTAAAATAAGATGTCCAATAAATATCATAATTAAAATGTTTCATCTTAATATCCCTACAATTTTGCACTTTTCACACTTGAAAGAGCATAACACCCAGGGATCTTTTTAAAATGTTGATTCTGAATCAGTAGGTCTGTAGTGTGGCCTGAGACTGTGCATTTCTAACAATTAAGAATTGAATGCATTTTTAAAAATTTGAAATGAATTCAGTTTTTCTATTTTTTCACTTTCTGCTTTCCAAATTATACATAATTATTTATTTCCTTTAAATGTAACAAATATACCATGGTTATTTAAGATTTAATAATAGGGCAAAACTGAATGAGGGCTATGTGGGAACTCTGTACTCAGTTTGCAATGTTTTCTAACACTGTTCTAAAAAATAAAGTTTATATTAAAAATCTAAGGAAAAAATGTTACAAATCTAGGCCTAATCTAATTGTTCCAAATTTCATATACTAAGACTAAAAGCCCAGAGTCCATAAACATGAACAGAAATAACTGACAATTTGAAGATAATTCACTCAAAACAACATCAATTCAGAAAATATATTAATAGCCTTCATTTTAAAGCAAATTTCTATGTTTTGAGAATAAAAGACCAGGTATAAAATTTTTAAATATGGACATTTTTTCAAAAGACCTATTAAACTTAAAATGTTTTAAATAGGAATTTTACTATAGACATGTTAGCATAATCACTATTCTCACTTAAATTTAGTATTCCCTTTACTCCAAAATTTCACAATTTATTTCTCAATCCATGTAAAAAACTTAATTCATGTAATACTACTGATATATATAATCTGGTATCCTTATTCTTATCAAAATTTTGATGAAATCTCCTTTGAACCAAATGCAAGCATATTTAGATGATATAACCGCATCTGTTTTATCTAATTCATTTATAACATATTACCCTATAATTATAGATTTAATTGAAATGACATTAATATAGAAAAAAAAATACCTAAACTATCTTCTCTTAAAACACTATTTCTTCTTTATCACAGATAGATTTCTCCTCCTACTGACAATTCAGTTACCCTTTCTTAAAGTCCTCTCCTCTAAGAGAAGGAGAGCTGAGTCTATAGCTGTGAGACTGATGAAGCAGGTAAAGAGCAAGGCAAGAGAAAAAATATTCCATGTAGAAGAGGCTAGAAAACATAAGGACTCCTCTTGCACCATCCTTCTTAAGCAGTCACCAAAATGTAAATGACAAACTATGGAACAAATGTACACATTGCCATTGCACCAGCTCTTCTAGAAGGTAAACCCACTACCACTTCATGTACTTTCAGAATTCCACTTTGTATCCATTACTTTGTGATTGGTTGCAAATAATAGAAAAAACTCAAACACACTTAACAGTAATGGTGATTTATTGATTCACGTAAATGCAAATCTAAGGGCGTCATTGCACAACTTTCTGGGACCCCTGCTTGTCCCCACAGTACCGCAAGCGCTGCACTTGATGGTGCTCAGGAAACACAGCAAAGGGAAAGATTGCTAGCCATGTGTTTATGTGCTCATGGGGGGTTCCAGCAGGCCCGCGCCCCGCCCCCACCAAGTTTGGACCCCAAACTTACCGCAGCTGCAGCCGGGGTTCCAGAGACAAGGAGCCGAGCATGCTTGCTCCACCTGAGGGTCCTGGCCCATGGCACCTACTCTGCTGCCCGCCCGCAACCCGTGCCAGATACTGCACTCCTCGCTGCACACCAGGAGCACGGCGGCTCAGCGTCACCGCCAGGACACGTGCAAGAAATAGGCACAGCCAGATCTCCCAAAACACCCGTGTGCTGGGCGGGGCCTGAGATGCCCAGCCAATCTCATGCTCAGATGCACTGCCCCCTTCTAGGCTCCAGGGGTCCCATGCCCATGTACTCACCAGACTTCCTCAGAGATTGGGGGGCCCCCAGAGTACAAGTCCCCTCACAGCCCCTCAGAGAGGGAAGCTCCTCAGAGTTGGGGTTCCTCTCTAAGAGTGGGGGCCCCTCGGAGCTGGCATCCTCCTAGAGTCCCTCAGGGTACATCTGGGAGTGGGAGTCCCCCAGAATCCAGGTGCGCCCACAGAGGAATGAGGTTCTCCTTGGTATTTCTCAGAGTCAGACTTCCCCTCAGAGTAGGGGGTCCCTTGGGGTTCCTCAGAGTCCAGCTTCCCCTCAGAGTGTGGGGGACCCCTAGAGAGCCCAGGAACAAGAAATGGCGACCCCAACGGCCGCACTCACCCAAGTTACTCAGTGCCTCATGGGAGGTGGTCAGTGCTGGGCAGCAATGGATGCTGAGCTCTGGCCCAGTCCCATCGCATCCAGGTGGTGGCGGCTCCTTCACTTCTACACTGTGGAAGAGTTTAAGCAGGATTGGTGGTCATTCTTTCCAAATGATTGGTCGAATTCACCTGTGAAGCCATCTGGTCCTGATATTTTCTGAGATGGAAGGTTTTTGATGATGAATTCAATCACATTACTTGTGATTCTTCTGTTGAGTTAATCAATATCTTCTTTCTTTACTGTTGTTGCTGGCATGTTTCTAGAAATTTGTTCATTTCATTGACCTAATCCATCTTCGTGCAATACAATTTTTAATGTATCCTCTTATGATACTCTATTTCTTTGGGTTCAGTGGGTTCATTTTTTATTTTATTTATTTCTCTTTTTTCTTTGTTAGTCTAGCTAAGGGTTTGCCAATTTTCTTAACCTCTCAACTAACCAGCTTTTGGTTGTTTTAATTTTTTCTAGCATTTTGATTCTCAATTTCATGTTGTTCTGTTTAATCTTTATTTCCTTCTTTCTTCTTTCTTTGGGATTAGTTTGTTGTTTGTTTTATTTTTTTAGTTCCTCCAGGTGTACAGTTACATTTAGGTATTTTAGTTCTTTCTAATTTTAAATATATAGATATTTATTGCTATAAATTTCCTTCTCAGCCTTGTTTTTGCTGCATCCTATAGGTTTTGATGTTGTGTTCCCATTTTCATTCGTTCCAAGGTTGTTACTGATTTCCTCTGCAATTTCCTCTTTGGCCAATTAATTGTCTAAGAGTGTGTTGCTTAACTTCCATACTTTTGTGCCTATTCTGGTTCTCTGTTCCTTAATAATTTCCAGCTTCATTCTGTTGTGGCTAGGAAAATTACTTTGTATAATTTCAAACTTTCCAATTCCTCCAGGTATGCAGTTAGGTATTCGATTTTAGCTATTTCTTCTTTTTTGATATATGCACTTATGGCTATGAATTTCCCTCTCAGTACAGCTTTGGCTGTATCAATCTTTCTGAATTCATTGAGATTTTATCTATGGCTTAGCATGTGGTTTATCTTGGAGTATGATTCATGTGCACTTGTGAAGAATGTATATCCCACTGTATTTGGGTATAGTGTTCTATATGTGTATTAGGTACAGATCCTCTAAAGTATTATTCAGAGTCTTTGTTTCTTTATTGATTCTCTGTCAAGATGTTCTATCTATAGGTGATAATGGTGTATTAAAATCCCCCACTATTATTGTAGAGGCATCTATTTCTCAACTTAGTTATTCCAGTGTTTGCCTCGTGTGTTTTGAGGCACCTGGGTTAGGTGCAGAAAATTTTATGATTGTTCTTTCTTCTTGGAAGATTACCCCTTTCACTAATATACAGTGTCTGTATTTGTCTCTTACAATAGTTTTGAATTTAAAGTCTATTTTGTCAATAGATTAAACAGGGGCTATTTAGTGGGCAGCAGAAGTGTTCTTCATGATCTTACAGTGATGGACACAGTACATGGCAAATATCAAAATTTGTAAAAGTGTATGATCTAAAATATAAACCATAGTGTGAATCTTTGACCATGTTTAGTAATTCTGTTTCACTATTTGTATATCAGTTATAACAGAGGTACCATCCACATATAAAAAGGTATTAATATGGGGGTAAGAAAGTGGGAGGGTGTTGGGTATATGAGAGTCTCCTGTATTCTCTGGGTGACATTGCTGTGACCCAAAATTTCTTTAAAAACAAAATGAAAAATAGTGAGACATTGGGGAATGAGTGGGGAAGGTGTCACAGTACAGACAGAACACCAGATATTGTGGTGATGAAAGGCAAAATGTCAAAAAAAAATTTTAATATTTTTCATTTTTTAAAATATCCCAATCTTTTAATTTAATTTAATTTTTTAAAATTTTAATGTATTTTATCTCTTATATTTAAAAATCATTATTGTTTCATTTTCCTATTAATTGTGTTCAGCTATTGTAATGGCTTTATCTTTGAAGAAGCCTTGGATCAGAGATGAATTCAGAATACTGAATTCCCATACTGGAGGGCTCTGCCACATTCTCTAAGGGAGCAGTGACAGTCCCCCAAATGAAGGGGTAGTGATTGGTGAGGGAGGATGATCCATTGATTGGCCCTTGATATTAGCAACTAAGCCTATGAGCCTTTGCTCTAGAAATTGAAATTTAGCCTACTTTTATGGGATGCCTAAGGGTTGCCTCCTAAGAGCCTCCTTCTTGCTCAAATGTGGTCTCTCTCTAAGCCAAACTCAGCATATGAATGCATTACCTTCCCCCCAGCATGGGACATGACTACCAGGGATGAGCCTCCCTGGTACTGGGGGATTGCTACCAAGAACCAACTGGCAATGCAACTGGAAAAAGACCCTGGATATAAGAGGGGAAATGTAAAGACAAATGAGTTCATATGGCTAAGAGACTTCAAAGTGAGTTGGGAGGTCATCCCATAGGTAATTTACACACATATCAGCAGGATCTCATAGATTTCCAAAGTGAATACTGCCCCAAATAATGAGGCTCCTGAGACAGACAAGTCATATGGTCAGGGAAGATAGCTATGGAGTTTGGTGCCTTGCCCTTGGGCCCTACTTTGGAGTGTGTGCTCCTGAGAGTGACAGAGTTGGACTCATTTCTTCCCTGCACATGGTTCATCTGTCCTTTCTATTTAAACCTATACTTGGTGCTGGAGTTTGTAGGTGTACATCCACACTTGAGTCTTTGTGATGTCCATGTGCCAGCTAGGTCCAGAAACTTGGCAGAGTTGCAACACCTACTCTACAGCTCACTGGACACACCCAGGACAACTGGTGGGGAGATGATGGACAAATCTTTCAGTCATTCACCACTGAATACAATGTTCGCTATAAGTTTTTCATATATGCACTTTACCATACTGAGAACGCTTTCTTCTATTCCTATATTTAGAATGTTTTTATCAAGAAAAGATGCTGTATTTTGACAAATGCCTTTTCTGCATCAATTTAGAGAATCATATGATTTTCTTCTGCAATTTATCAATGTGTTTAATAAATTAATTGATTTTCTTGTGTTGAACCACCTGAGATACCTGAGATAAAACCCACTTGGTGGTGGTGTATAATTCTTTTAATGTGCTTTGGATTTGGTTTGCAAGTATTTTGTTGAGGATTTTTGCAGATATATTCATTAGAGAAACTGGTCTGTATTTTTCTTTTTTTTCCATAATATCTTTATCTGGTTTTGATATTTGGGTGATGACTTCATAGAATGAATTTGGTAGCATTTTTCCTGTTCCATTTTTTTTTAGAAGAGCTTGAGAAACAGTGGTATTAGACTATCTTTCAATGATTGGTAGAATTCACCTGTGAAGGCATCTGGTCATTGGCTCCTCATCTTGGGGAGGTTTCTGATGATTGTTTCAATCTCTTGTGATTGGTTTCTTGAGGTCTTCTTTTTCTTCTAGGGTCTGTGTAGGTTGTTCATTTGTTTCCAGGAATTTGTCCATCTCATCTATATTTTCTAGTTTTTTGGTGTACAGTTATTCATATTATTCTCTTAGGATCTATCTTATTTCTATGAGGTCAGTGATAGCGTCCCCTAATTTTATTAATTTCTATCTTCTCTCTCTCTCTCTTTTTTTTTTTTTGTTAGTCTAGCTAAGGGTTTGTCAATTTAGATGATTTCAAAGAACTGAATTTTGGTTTTGTTGATTTTCTCTATAATTTTTATATTCTTGATTTCATTTATTTCTCCTCTGATCTTTAATATTTCCTTCTTTTGGCTTGATTTGGGATTAGCTTGATGCTCTTCTATTTCTTCAATGTGTGCACTTAGACCTTCAATTTAGTTCTCTCTTCTTTTTTAATGTAAGCATTGATGGCTATAAACTTCCCTTTCAGCACTGTCTTTGCAGTGTCCCATAGGTTCTGATATGTTGTGTTCTCATTTTCATTCACTGCAAGATATTTACTGAATTCCCTTGCATTTTCTTCTTTGACTGACTGATTGTTTAAGAGTATGTTGTTTAATCTCCATATATTTTTTTAATATTCCCCTTTTCCATCCATTATTGATTTCCAGCTTCATTCTTATGATCACAGAAGTGTTTTGTATAATTTCAATCTTTTTAAATTTATTGAGACCTGTCATGTGACACAACATATGATCTACCCTCAAGAAGGATCTATGAGTGTATGAAAATAATGTATATACTGCTGTTTTAGGGTGTAATGCTCTATAAACGTCTGTTAGGTCTAATTCATTTATCATATTATTCAAGCAATGTTTCTTTTTTCCCCACTCTATTTCTTTACTTATCCTCTATCCAGATGTTCTATCCAATACTGAGAGTGATGTATTGAAATCTCCAATTATTATTGTAGAGGCATTTATTTCCCTCTTCAGTTTTGCCAGTGTGTACCTCATGTGTCTTAGGGCATGTATATTAGTATACTTATTTTGTCTAAGTGAATTGCCCCTTATATAAATATATAATGACCTTTTTTGTCCCTTTGAACAGTTTTGCATTTAAAATCTATTTTTTCCCATATTAATGTTGTTACTCCAGTTTTTTTTTTTTTGGTTACTATTTGTGTGGAATATCTTTTTCTAACCTTTCACTTTCAACCTGGTTGTGTCCTTATGTCTAAGGTGAGTCTCTTGAGGCAGCATATAAATGGCTCATATTTTTTTAATCCATTCTGTCAGTCTATATCTTTTGAGTGGAGAGTTCAAGCCATTAACATTCAATGTTAACTGTAAAGGCATTAATTATTTCATCCACTTTGGCCTTTGGCTTTCCATTCTCATATCTTACTATTGCCTGTCTTTTAACCCTTTAAATTACACTTCCTAATAATCTTCATTTCTACACTCTTCTACAAATATCTTGCCCTTGTTTTTTTCCTTTCAGCCTGCAGCACTTAATTCTGTATCTCTTCTAATTCTAGTCTTTTGGTAACATATTCTCTGTTTTGATTTTGTCTGTGAAGACTTTAAACTCACCCTAAGTTTTGAAGGACAGTTTTGGCAGATACAGAATTTAGAGCTAGCAGTCTTTCTATATCAGTACCTTAAATACAGCATATCACTTTCTTCTTGCTTCCATGGTTTCTGATAAGAGGTCAGCCCTTTAATCTTGTTGAGGTTTCCTTGCATGTGACACTTGTTTTTTTCTTACTGCTTTCAGAATTCTCTCTGTATCTCTGATATTTGTCATTCTGAAGAGTAGCTGTGTCCAAGTAGGTGTATTCAGATTTATTCTGTTTGGGGTGCACTGTCCTTCTTGGATATTGATATTTACGTCTTTCATAAATATTGGGAAATTTCTGGTCATTATTTCCTCAAATATTCTTTCTGACTCTTCTTCCATTCTCTTCTCCTTCTGGGACACTGGCAACATGTATGTGTGTTTCCCACTGCCATTCAATTCCCTGAGACCTGTTCCATTTTTTCCATTCTTTTCTCTTTCTGTTCCCCTGTCTTTTCCAGTTCAGCTGTTCTGCCCTTGAAATCACTAATTCTGGATTCAAGCAATTCAAATCTGCACTTATGTGCCTCTAAGATATCTTTAATCTCATCCATTGTGTCCTTCATTCCCATAAGCTCTGTTATGTTTCTTTGCAGGTTTTCAAATTATTCTTTATGCTCACCCAGTGTTTTCTTAATATACTGTATCTCTTTAGTCATATTTTCCTTTAACTCCTTGAATTGATTTAGGAGAATTGTGTGATTATCACTTATTAGTTTTTGTAAATCCTGTATTTTCTCAGGAACTTTGGTTTGTTCCTTTGTACTGGCCACCTCCTCCTGTTTATTACTTTGGCTTGGAATTATCTTGCTGATGCCTAGGCATCTGAATATGTAGGTGAATTTACTTTGATGGTCAATTTCTCCCTTGCTTAGTTTTTTTTTCCCACCGCTCTTCTTTGATTTTTGGTTCAGCTATTTTAAGTCTTTAAAATTATCCAGCTTAAGGTATCAAAATTGGGTCAGGGACTAACTAAAAGGGAACAGATTTTCTCCCAGGGATGGAACTAAAGAGAGAATTAAAAGAAGTTTTTCTTCTTGCCATTTTCAGTCTGGTCAACAGATGACACTCATCGGTGAAACTTTCTATCAAGGTCTTTCTTTCAACCTCCACTTTCCAGTGTGCTGGCCTAATTCATTGAAGAGAAACCCTACAACTCAACCTCCCTCTTCCCTTGTAACAGATGACAGGGAGGAAGATGTTTGTTTCCCTCTCAGTTATCTGGAGTGAGCCAGGGGTTTTTATCCAGGCTTCATGTCTTTAGGGTGGGTAATGGGAACACTTTCTGGTCTCTGTGCACATTTAGTAACTCACATTTGTTTTTCCAGGTTCTTTGTCTCTCTGTCCCTTGCCCCACTGAATTTTGCAGCACTGTCCTAATGTATTGATCCCCAAAGCAGATCCCTCACACAGCTTTTTGCCCTTTCTCTGTTGTTATTGTGAGAGAAATGGAGCCCTGTGTGCATACTCCAATGCCATGTTCCCAGAACCTGTCTGATTTATATTATTTTTAATCCTTCATACAAATCTGTAAAGTAGGTATCAGTATTCCCATTCTATATTTATAAAAAATGGAAACCCAGGAAAATAACTGGCTAACTCAGCAAGTGGTAGAAGTGGAATTTGGGCGAAGACCTGAATGGCTCCCCAAACTCCTCTCTCTCTAATACAATCCACAACTGCCAGGGTTGCAGTCCTGTCAGAGAAATCCTCTGAAGCCAGAAAGAAAGTCCAAATCTCCATAAAACATTTGGGACATCATTCCCCACCTTCTCCTCCTTTCTTCCCACCTCATGCAAATTCAAACACCAGCTACACATTGTCCCTACTTGGAAGAGTGCTAAGAAAATCCAAAAGGAAAAGTACATTATAACATTTCACCTTCACTGAGATTTTATTCTCAGGATAAATCAAAGAAAAATCAGAAGACTTTACTTTTTATGTTTTAAAACATACACTAAAAGGAAAATATTGTTGAGAATAACTAAGTGTATTCTCATGTGGAAGTGGAGAACAGTTTCCTCTTCCATTTCTCCTCTTTCCTCTAGTTTGGTAGACACTTTCTATGTCAAAAGGAGCTCTAAGTAGACAAAGACTTACCCTTTCCATTTCTCTGAATTCATCATCTAGCTTGGTTCCTTCAGCTCCTCCAAACATCTCATTCAGTTACTGTAGAAAATAGCCAAAAAGAATTTTTTAAATAAGAACTTTTTTAACAAACATGTTAAAAATTCCAAGCACTTTCACACTTTTTTAAGACCCAAAATTTGCACAGAAATACAAGGAATAGATTTAATTATGAGTCAATCTGATTGTCTCATTTTTAAGAGTTTAATCTCCCCTCTAGAAT
Organism: Tolypeutes matacus; assembly: GCA_026826555.1. Lineage (NCBI taxonomy): Eukaryota > Metazoa > Chordata > Mammalia > Cingulata > Chlamyphoridae > Tolypeutes > Tolypeutes matacus. The sequence continues at coordinate 171,809 of JAKSZT010053942.1, read as the reverse complement.
ATATTTTTCTGTATCAACAATAGGTTAAAAAATGGAAAAATCAGCAAACTATGAAATGTGGTATTTTATTTATGGCCATGAGTAAAGAAATGATAACTTAATTGGAACCATTCTACATTCATTTACCATATTAATTTTCATACAATTACTAAGAGTGTTAATGATATATATTATTCCCATTAATCCTGGTTATAACTAAATATATATGTATATTAGTAGTTGATATGTATATATACATATAGGTGTATATGAACATACACATTTGGGCAAACATGTGTGACATAAATAATAGAAGGTAAATATGCCTTTCCAAAGTACTTTTTTTTTAAAAATGTTATTTTTTAAAAGATGTTACATAAATGTTACACAAAAATATAGGGATTCCCATATGCCCCACTCCCCACACCTCCCACATAAACAACATTCTTCATTAGTATGGCACATTCATTGCAATTGATAAACTCATCTTGGTGCATTGACACTGAGCATGGACCATAGTTCACATTGTAATTTACACTTTCTCCCACACAATTCTGCAAGTTATGGGAAGATATATGATGGCTTATATCTGTCAGGGCAATGTCATGCACAGTGATTCTCAAATCCAAAAAAAAGCCTCTGTATTACACCTATTTACTCCTCTCCCTGCCCCCAGAGCCTTCAGTGGCCACTCTCTCCTTATCAATGTTATAATTTCTTCCATTGCTATAACCACAATAAGTTTATAGTCGAATATCAGTAAGTCCACTCTAGTCCATAGTTCATTCCCTAATCCTGAAGATTCTGGGATGGTGATATCCACTCCAGCTCTAATTGAAAGGTGGTTTTGATCCCTTACACCCAATGGATAGGATTCTTTTGCTTGCAGTTGAACACGCCCTCATTTCCTTGCTATGGTGGTTGTCAATCCTCACTCCCTTGTCCTGGGTGAGTTCAATGAACTGGAGAGTAGGTACTGCAACTCTGCTGAGGCTCAGGGCCCAGCTGGCACATGGACAGCCCAAAGATTCAAGTCTCTTGGATGTAAATCTTCCAACTCTGACACCAAGGATATGTTCAAATAGAAGGGACAGATGAGCCATATGTAGGGAAGATATAACTGAGTTCACCTCCATCACTCTCAGAAGCACAAATTTCAAAGTAGGGACCACTGACAAGGCACCAAATTCCAGAGCTATCTGCCCTGACCATAGGACCTAGGTTTCCCCAGAGCCCTCATGAGCCCCACTATCTTGAGCCCCATCATCTTGACTGATGCTGAAAAGACAACTGGCAAAACATATCATCCTTTCTTTATAAAAACAATCCAAAAGATAGGAATAGAAGGAAACTTTCTCAGAATGATAAAGGGCATACAGGAAAATTACACAGCCTACATTGTCATCAATGGTGAAAGACTGAAAGCTTTCCCCCTGAGATTGGGAACAAGACAAGGATTCCCACTATTGTCACCACTGATTTTCAATATTTTGCTAGAAATTCTACCTACAGCAAATAGACAAGAAAAAGAAGTAAAATGAATTCAAATTGTAAAGAAAGAGGTAATTTTCTTTTCCTATGTAGACGACATTATCCTAAATAAAGTCCAAAAAAATGTACAACAAAGCTACTACAGCAAATAAATGAATTCAGCAAAGTAGGAGGACAAATGATTAATATGCAAAAATCAGGAGTGTTTCTGTACAATAGTAATGAGCAATCTGAGGAGGAAATCAAGAAAAAATTCCATTTACAATAATGACTAAAAGAATAAATATTTAGGAACAAAATTAACCAAGGACATAAAGGACCTGTATTCAGAGAATTACAAAAAAATGCTTTAAGAAACCAAACATGGCCTAAACAAATGGAAGGAAATTCCATGTTCATGGATTGGAAGACTATAGTGTTAAGATATCAATTCAAAACAAAATGGAGGGTTGTTGGCAAGATTGGTGTTGGTGTAGCAGGGCACTTACGGAGAGCTCCCAGAGCATGATGGATTGTGGATGGTGTCCTGCTCAGGGGTCTGTGCTGTGGGCATGTGGAGTGAGAAGCTTGGGACATCTATCTGTGCAGATTGATGGCATAGACTGAACGATAGAGATTCATGAGTTTTAAGCCTGCCTGTGGTGGCTAATACAGAGGGCTGAGCCCCACTCTTAGGGGGAAAAAAGTAAAGCTGGCAGCCAGCTAGGAGTCACAGCTCCAACCAGCCAGGTGGGAGGGGGCAATATCTGAGAGTGGGGGGGTCTCTGGCAAAGGGACGAGAGAGGGCTTTATTTTCAGGGTATTTGGCTACCTGGAGCCCCTTGCAGCTTGGGCGAACAAAACAGCTGGAGTGAACCAGCACCTGGTGGAGGGGAGGGGTGAATTTCTAGAGGGAGTTGATTTGCCTAGCTGCCCAGGGATAAGCCCCAGGCTCCATGGAGCCAGGAAAGGGGGCACTTTCTGAGAGAGGCAGGGTTCTGGCAGAGGACAGGGAGGGGATTTTTTCCATTGATTTGGCTGCCTGGACCCCCTCTTAGCTTTGGGAAACAGATAAACCAGGTTGAAGCAGCACCAGGCTGAGGGGAGAGGCAAATCTGCTGAGGAAAACTAATTTACCCAGCAGCCCAGTGACACTGGGGCTCAGCTCCAGAAGGGGCAGAGTTGGCCTTCTTTAATATTCTGCACTGACTAACATCAGAGTTTCAGTCCCCCTGGGAAGGCCAGGAAATGGGAAGTGTTTGATTAGTTTCCATGAGCCCAGTTAGGGTCCCCTCCATGAGGGGTCTAGAGGAGGACTTATTTTGGGTCCTGGATTTCACACACACACAAAAAAAAGATGGTCACTTTAATAAATGAAAAATAAATTGTTTTTAAATTAGTTTAATAGCTAAAAGCTGTTTCAGGATCTGTAAATAGAACCCTGCTAGGAAATTGATGGATAAATGCAAGCAGGCAGAGAGGATCCACGGGGACCCTTGATCCTCCTTAACTTTGTTTGACTGCTTGCCTGTGTGGTTGTTTGCTTTTTCTCTGTTTATTTGTTGTCTTTTGCTTTTCTTTCTTATTTCCTCCACCCTTTCTTTTTCTTTCATTTTTTAAAAATTACATGATGCTAGCTTGTCTCTTCTTTGCTGTGCTTCTTTTTCAGTAATTTCCCATTCTCTGTCTATATTCATTTCATATTCAAAACTATCTCTTATCCTTCCTTCATCCCTCTGCCATCTGCTTTCTGTTGTGGCCCATATATACCACATTTTTTCTGTACACCAACAATGAGCAATCTGAGGAGGAAATCAAGAAAAAAATACCATTTACAATAGTAAATAAAAGAATCAAATACCTAGGAATAAATTTAACTAAAGATGTAAAGGACTTATAAACAGAAAAGTATACAACACTGTTAAAAGAAATCAAAGAAGACTTAAATAAATGGAAAAATATTCCCTGGTCATGGATAGAAAGATTAAACATCATCAAGATGTTTATCCTACCCAAACTAATCTACAGATTTAATGCAATCCCAATAAAAATCAACACTGTATTTTTTAAGGAACTGGAAAAACTAACCACAAAATATATTTGGAGCAGTAAGAGGTCCCAAATTGCCAAAGACATATTGAAAAAGAAAAATGAAGTTGGAGGTATCACATTGCCTGACTTTAAAACATACTACACCAACAATGAGCAATCTGAGGAGGAAATCAAGAAAAAAAATACCATTTACAATAGTAAATAAAAGAATCAAATACCTAGGATAAATTTAACTAAAGATGTAAAGATGATGCTAGCTTGTCTCTTCTTTGCTGTGCTTCTTTTTCAGTAATTTCCCATTCTCAGTGATCAAAACTGCATGATATTGGCACAAAGACAGACCTACTGACCAATGGAACTGAATTGAGAGTTCTAATATAGATCCTCACATGTACAGTCATCTGATATTTGACATGGCCATGAAGTCCACTCAGTTGGGATAGAATGGCCTCTTTAACAAGTGGTGATTGGATAACTGGATATCCATATCCAAAAGAATGAGAGAAGAATACCATCTCACACCTTATACAAAAATCAACTCAAGATGGAACAAAGATCTAAATATAAGAGTCAAAACCATAAAGACCTTGGAAGATAATGTAGGGAAGCATCTGCAAGACCTCGTAATAGGAAATGGTTTCACGAACTTCACAGCCAAAGGGCGAGTAGCAAGAGAAAAATAGATAAATGGGATCTCCTCAAAATTAAAAACTTCTGCACCTCAAAGGATGTTATTAAGAAAATAAAAAGGCAGCCTACCCAATGGGAGAAAGTATTTGGCAACCATATATCTGATAGGAGCCTAATATTCTGCATGTATAAAGAAACCCTAAACCTCAAAAATAAAAAAGACAAACAACCCATTTAAAAAATGGGCAAATGACCTGAAAAGATACTTCACTAAGGAAGAAATACAAATGGCTAAAAAGGACATGAAAAAATGCTCGACATCACTAGCTATTAGGGAAATGCAAATCAAAACCACAATGAGATACCGTCTTACACCCATCAGAATGGTAGCTATTAAAAAAAAACAGCAGAATATAAATGTTGGAGAGGATGTGGAGGAATAGGAACCCTCATCCACTGCTGGTGGGATTGAGGAATTGTACAGCCACTGTGGAGGACAGTTTGGTGATTCCTCAGAAAACTAACAATAGATCTTCCATATGATCCAGGGATTTCACTACTGGGTATATACCCAGAAAAACTGAAAGCAAAGACCTGAACAGATATATGCACACCAATGTTCATAGTGGCATTGTTCACAATTGCCAAAAGTTGGAATCAACCCTGGTGCCCATCAACAGATGAATGGATAAGCAAAATGTGGTACATACATACAATGGAATATTACTCAGCTGTTAGAAGGGATAAAGTGCTAACACATGGAATAACATGGATGAATCTTGAAGACCTTATGTTGAATGAAGCAAGCCAAGTCAGGCATTGAAGGATGAACAGTTTATGACCTCACTGATTTCAATTGAGGAAAGATAACTGTCTCTGAGAACCACTGTCTGAAAGATAGGTTAATAAGTGAGAGAGAGAGAAGGGTAGGTTGTGAGATATTACCCATATAGACATAATATATGGTAAAGTGATAGAATATAGTTGTATATTGAAGGATAGAACATATGGCTGTGAGCCATCATCCATATGGACATAATCTATGGTAAAGGGATAGAGCATAGTTGCATATTGAAGGATAGAACAGATGAGTAATGATATTACTGGGTTTGGTGGTGCAGGGTTGACAGGTGGGTAGATTAGGAAGGGCAGTTTGGAATACCCAGGGCATGTAACTATGAATCTTGTCATTCCATGAGTCAAGACAGGGGAGTGTCATATTCCTCAGGGGGATGGGGAGGAAGGAACAGTTAAGATCAAGGAGGTATTTAGTGGACATGGAAAAGGTTTTTTATTACCTTACTGTAATGGACAGAGGGCATGGTCAATATCATCAAAACTTATTAAGCTGTACTGTCTAAATTGTAATCTATACAGTAAACCATTGACAATGTTTAGTCGCTATATTTTACTATCTGTATAACAGTTATAACAATGCCAGCACCCATTTAAAAAAAAAGGTTGTAATATGGGGTGGGGAAAGGGGAGGGATGTTGGGTATATGGGAATCTCCAGTATTCCACATGTGACTTTGCTGTGACCAAAATCTTCTTTGAAAACTAAATGAAAATTTGGGAAATACTGGGGAATGAGAGGGGAAGGAGTCACGGTACACACTGGACATGCGACAATGCGGTGATAAAAAGAGAAAAGATAAAAATAAAAATAATAATAATTTAAAATAAAAATAAAAAATAAAAAACAATTTTTTGCTTTTGTTTTTCCCCATTTTTTTTGAATATCCCAATCTGTTAATTATATTTTATTTTTAGTTCTTTTTTTCTGAGTTTCCTTGTATTTTCTCTCTTGCATTTAAGCTTATCATTATTATTTCATTTTCTATTAATTGTACTTGGTTATTATATGGGCTTCATCTTCAAGGAAGGTTTGGGTCACAGACGGGTTACAATGGGGATTGCAGATGATCACTGGTTGGGGATATCTGGGATGGAGGAGTCATGGGAGTAAGTTCACCTGAATATACATGAAAGATATATAAAATTGTTCAAATGATCGAGGGATGGGGCATGGTCATGGTGGGTAGACAATCACTCAATAAATAAGGGAATCTGAATTCCCAGCCTGGAGAGCTCTGCCACATTCTCCAAGGGAGCAGCAACAGCCTCCAGAGTTCAGGGACAGTGTCAGGCAAAAGAGGATGGCCCACTGATGAGTTCTTGTTATTGATGACTAACCTTATGAGTCTTTGCTCTTGTAATTGAAACTTAGTCTACTGTTATGGGGTGCCTAAGGGCTGCCATCTGAGAGCCTCCTTGAGGCTCAAATGTGGCCTCTCTCTAAGCCAAACTCAGCATATGAATGCATTACCACCAAGCCAACATGGGACATGAATCCCGGGGATGAGCCTCCCCAGCAACAAAGGATTAATACCAAGTGGCAACTATCAACACAACAGCAAAAAGACCTTGAATAAAGGCGGGAAAAGGTAAAGAGAAATGAGTTCATGTGGCTAAGAGACTTCAAAGAGAGTCAGGAGGTCATCCCAGAGATAACGCTTATGAACACCTCAGTAGGATCTCATAGAGCACCAAAGTGGATATCACCTCACATAGAGGGGTTCCTGAGGGCTCTGGAGACACCCAGGTCCTATATAAGGGGGGATAGCCCCAGAGACTGATGCCTTATTAGTGGGCTCTACTTTGGAATCTGTCCTCCAGAGAATGACAGAGTTGGACTCAAATAAGTCCTCCCTGCACATGGTCCATCAGTCCCTTCTATTCAAACCTATCTGTGATGCTGGAGTTTGTAGGTGTACTTCCAGAGACTGGAGCCTTTGACCTACCTATGTGCCAGCTGTGCCTGGAATCTCGGTGAAGCTGCAACTCCTACCCTACAGCTCAATGGACTCATCCAAGTTACCTGGTGAGGAGATGATGATGGGTAATGGCCATCCCAGGGAATGGAGAGTACCTGCAGCTGCAGACAGGATAATCCCACCCACCGTTTCCATGGGATATAAGCCTTCTGTCATTTGGAGGTTGAGCAGACATCACCAACCCAGTCCTCTCAGAATTGGGGGAAGAGCTATGGACTAGAGTGGACTTAATGGTATTCTGTTGTACACATATTGTGATTCTAGCAATGGAAGAAATTAGAACAGTGAGGTGGCCCCTGGACATTTTTGGGGCAGGGAGGGGAAGTGCAGTTGAAAATACAGTGGCTTTTTGGGGACTTGAGAGTTGTCCTGAGTGCCATTGTGGTGACGGATGTAGGCCATTTCAAGTCAGCATATACCATTCAGAACTGTTTGGGAGAGAATGTGGTCTATTATGTGAACTGTGGTCTATGATTGGTGGCAAGGCCCCAGGATGTACATATCCATTAAGGGTGATGAGCCACACTGATGAAGGATGTTTGTGTGGGATGTTGTGGGAGGTGGGGAACATGGGAATCCCTGTATTTTCTGTGTAATATTTAGGTAATCTAAGCACCTTTATATATACATAAAAATAACATTGATGTAAGCAAACACACATGTATGCATATATATTTATATATCACTTTACAAATATTTGTATGTATTGTGAAAAAATTTGATTTTTACCCACAATAAAAAAAAATGGCAATTAAAAAAAAAGAGTTGGAAAGATAAGTCTAAAAATAGTATATAAATATAATTGTTATTTAAATCTTCTTTTTCAGTCTTTACTGACATTTTGGAATATGCCTAATTTTAATTATCCCTAATCAATAAAATTATTCATTACTACTATTTTTAAAAAGTGATTTACAGATTCAATGCAATCCCAATAAATTCTAATAGCCTTTTTCAAAGATATGGAAAAGCCAATTATCAAATTTATTTGGAAGGGTAAGGTGCCCCGAATAGCTAGAAATATCTTATAAAATAAGGATGAAGTTTGAGGACTTTCAATTCCTGCTTTAAATCATAATAATTAGCTACAGTGGTAAAAACAAAATAGTATTGTACTGACATAAAGATAAATATATACACTAATGGAACCAAATTGAGATTTCAGAAATAGAACCAAAAATCTATAGTCAAGTAATTTTTGACAAGGCTGCCAAGTTGGACCAGAACAGTCTATTCAACAAATAGTGCTGGGAGAATTGGATATCCAAAACCAAAAGAAAGAAATAGGAATCCTATCTCACAACTTATACAAAAAATCAACTGAAAATGGATCAAGGACTTAAATACAAAAGCTGGAACCATTAAAGTCCTAGAAAAAAATGTAGACCTTGTGGTAGGTGGTAGTTTCTTAAATCTTACACCCAAAGCATAAGCAACAGAAGAAAAATTAGATAAATAGGAATCTTATGCCTCCTTCCAGAATCATCCTCACATTCTTACATATCTTTAAGAACTAGCTCTGAACATGGAAGATGCAATATATCCATTCATAAGGTTGTCAGATTTATTGAATACAAATACAGGATAATTTTTTAGGAGAAGTATGTCTTCGGTATTAATTAACATAAAAACTATTCATTGTTTATCTGGAACTCAAATTTTACTTAGTGTCTTATATTTTATACAGCAAAGCAAACTATGCACAATTTTTAAAACAAATACAGAAATTTTCTTAAATTTTATGGACTGTATTAAGTAAAATATTACCAAATAGAAGATTAGTTAATTGCAAAGCTTGGTGAGATTTACATTCTTCTTTTCTATTGAAGATGGGATTGTAGCTGAACCATTAAATAATCCAAAAGTAGTGTGACTGTAGTGTTCAAGAGTTGACAGATAATTTCCTAAAATATGCAGCCAACCAGCATCAGAAATCTTAAAAGTGTAAATAATAAACTTTGATATTTAGGCAACTTATAATATGTTGAATCATTGTCAGAGAAATTTGACTCAAAGTATTTTTAATCCCTTGCTTTTCTGCCACCTACAATTGAATAAACAATTGAGAAACAAGTGATGATTTCCATATTGCTATTTTGTGATTTCTAGTGTACAGTATTTTTATTAGCCTGAATAACAGAGTGGACCAAGCTTTACCAAAACTTTAATTTAAATTTCACTTCATACTTACACTGTCTTTAAACAAATTAGACAAAAAAAAAAAAAAATCATGTTCTTATTCCTATGAAATTTGGTGACTCACTTGTAAGCATATAACTTAAGATTATCAAAGTCAGAAAAGGAATTCTTAAAAAATATCCACATGTTCCTATGTGGAGGGACAGTCCTCAAAAACATCACTGGGGAGAATCAAGTCTAAATATCAGGTTTCCTAAAACCCAGTCCAATAATTCTTCCCTTATGCTATGCTATAGCTATTTGACTTTTTAAAAGCACCTATTACTTCATAATAGAATTAAGAAGAATTTTAAGTTCATTAAATCTGATGTTATAGGTTTATTTTTAAAGAATATAATGGGTTTTAGTTTTTCTAAATTATGCATTTTATTTCTTATATTTAAACCTATCATTCCTCGCATATACAGTCATCTGATATTTGACAAGGCCACGAAACCCACTCAGCTGGGAGAGAGTGGCCTCTTTAACAAGTGGTGCTTGGAGAACTGGATATCCATATCCAAAAGAATGAGAGAAGAATACCATCTCACACCTTATACAAAAATCAACTCAAGATGGATCAAAGATCTAAATATAAGAGCCAAAACCA
>JAKSZT010053942.1:82010-152475 GCA_026826555.1 Tolypeutes matacus | reverse complement strand
GTATATAGTATATAGTATATAGTATATAGTATATAGTATATAGTATAGGAATGTTTTGAGGACATTGCCTCTTTATAAAGTTCTTGGAGAAATTTTGACTTATCTATTTAGTCTCCTAAGCAATGGGTTTTTCTTTGTCTTATCAACATTGTAAGTAGAATATGAAACTAATCGCATTTCCCTTTATACGGTGGCATTCTACACAACACCAGGAAAAGCCCTATTACCTAAGTAAAGGCATACTGCTACTTGGTTGGTTAATTAATTACCCATTTCCTACACTTTTCCCAGTGATGTAAAAGACTAGTGATCAAAAGACTAGTAAGCAATTGCTTTGATCAGTACACAATTAATTTGATAATAGAGAGGTTGTAATTAAAGAATTACCTCAAGCTGTTTCAATGCCTGGGAAGCTTGCTGTAACTGTTCTTCACAAAATTCATCTACACAATATGTTCAAGACCTATCAAGCTAATTAAATGATATTGAAGGTTAAGTGTTGGAAAGTCAAAATTCATTTACAAAAGAAACTAGATAAAATATTTTGGTCATCTTAATGTCATAAACAGCCTATTTTATACATTCTTCATATATTTTATGCATTATAAACTTTTTCAAATTCTAACATCCACAGTTAAATCTAACTAACTCTTCATAAAAAGGCAGAAAATAAAGTTTTATTTGAATTACAGCTAAGATTAAACCAAAGCAGAAAATTCAAGCCTTGACATATTTTTGAAATATCTATGAATGCAGGAGAACCACCAACCGCAGGAATTGCTTTTACTATTGAAATCCCAATTATCTTTGGAACTTCAAAATATGAACATTAAATGAAGTATAAAGAGGATAAAATTAAGTCACTCAAATAAAATAAATTCTATTCTGGGTTTATTCATAATCCAGCAAGGAAATATATATAAAGCACAACTATGCTACTGAACTATTCTTTAGTAATACAGAAACTGAATATTTTGCCTATTTATATATATACCATCAGTCTTCCTCTTATCAATATTTCTCCTATTTTGTCCTACACTGCATTAATTCTCTTGCCAAAATAAATTTTCATCAATAACTATGTAGTAAGCTTTATCCCCAGTTACAATACAGCAATTTATAATTATAGATTTCCAAAAATGAAAAATGACTGAAAAGTACTGCTCTAGTCATAAAATTTTAATTTAATATTTTTCTCTTTTTCCTAGACCCATTTTTGATTACCAGGTCCTAATTTTACCAGTAAAGTATCTGAAAAATGCCTTTCTTTTCTGATCTCAAAACCAACATCCTAATGGAAATCCTTATTGCATATGTCTGCATTATTCCAATATTATGTTAATAGATCTCTTTAACCTTAGTATCTGTCCAATTCCATTTTTTTCCCACAAACCAATATCAGATTAATTTGCCTAAAATAACAAATTCAGAAACTTTCAGTAGTTGTCTATAAGATTAGTTCTCAAAATTTACTGTGCAAAAGAATCATCTGAGGGACTTGTTAAAAAAATAGATTACCAGCACCACTCACTACACAGCCTCCCCTCAAAAAGGGTGGGGCACAAAAATCTACACTTCTATTAAGCAATAAAAATAATGTCCAATAGAACAAAATTTATTCTTGAATATGAAACTTAATTGAAAGTCCTAACTCCATTTTCACTGGTTCTGTGACCTTGGATAAGTCACAGTCTATCTAGAACTCAGTTCTGTCATTTGATACTGAAGGTTGGGATAAAATGCTCCATATATGTCCTTTCTCTTCTAATTCTAGAAAACTCAAGCCTTTTAAAGGTGTGCTTTTATTCCAGCAGGACCTACTGACTGGTACATGCATAAAATGGATGCCCCATTCATGGAATTCACTTCTGAACAATCCCATTTTATCTATTCATAACCTTGCTTCATTCTGCTTACCTCCTCATTGTCAGTCCTCATTAGTGCCTGCATTCTTACTTAGCCCTCCAGTTCTAATGCACAACTGGCCACTTTCTGATTCCTGACCCCAGGCTCAGGTCTGGCGATGAATCACTGCACTCATAGTCAGTCCCCAAAATTCCTGTTCTTGCAAACTGCCATCACACCAACTCCAAATCCAGCCTTATGGGTAAGTTCAAATCCTACTTTTCCCTTACTATGTTATTCTTGGGATTGACGTTCAAGACCTAACTTAACTTTCAAAGCAAACATATATTTAATGCTGGCTCTTTTTACGACTTCTACTCCAGGATCCACTTGTAATTCTGACCCTTTACACACGTTCTTATTTTTATTCTAACTGACCTTTCTCTCCTCCCTGGCTATCCAAATCCAGTGTCAGCTAGCTCATAGGATCCTTCCTCCATGAAGCAGGCCCTAACTTTAATTCCAAATAAGGCTAATCTCTGATTCCTCTGACTTCCTGTAGCACTGACTGTTTTACAAGTGTTATTTGGCAGTAAATATTCTTTGCTTTATACTTTGCTTACAGGTGAGCCAGAATGATTAGTAAAACAAAGGAACTACCTTTAGAATTAGTTATTTTATTTTTATATGTAAAGAATTATCTCTTCCATAAACAGTAAGCAGATTAAAAGCAATGTTTTGTTTTTCGGTTTTATCCATCCCCTTGCACATCCCTTTGCATATAATAGATAATAAAGATTTATGCATCATTTGAAATGATTTGTTAGGTCCTCCTCATATTCTGAGGGAAAGTTGACAGGGTCTAAGCTCTCCAGGAAAGAGTCTCATCATCTCTTCTCTGTCACTGTCTTAGCATTTCCATCCATTAGGATTTTAAACTCAGATAACAGGGATATTCTGAAGCCTTCTGTGTCTTCTGACACCTCATTAAGTTAATATATATTGCCACCAGCCATTAATAAAGCAATATCATAGCTACCCAACCAATTACCTTTTACATTACAATTATATCTAAAAATATTCCTCTTTGAAATGTCTCCTTATATAAATTTAATTTAATCCTTTTGAAACATTAATATTCTCAATAAAACTATTCATAATATCCATCAATATCATGACTAGTTCAACCTTATTAATTTTTATACATTCATTCACTCAGAATATTTACTGAGCACCTACTATGTATCAGTCTCTACACATAATTAATTCTGAAAATAACCTGTTGATTTATGAGACATGTATTAATCTTATTCCATGTATATAGTGAACACATTTAATTTTTTAGTTGACTGTAAAATTTATCATCTTTCCAAGTCCCCTTGTCATTCTTCTTTATAAGTCTAGGTGATTCTGTAAATTTACTTCCTTTCAGAATCTCCCTCATATAATAACATTGTTAAGTGAATTAAAAGATGCTGTAATCTCAGTTCAACCAGATATCAACCACTTATTACAGTGATAAGATATTAAACACTTAGAATTTGTAGTTTTATTATATTTAACCTCTTCAAGATAACTATGTTACATAAATTAAATTAAATCATTCCATTAATAATCTCACCCTCCTTTCTGTCTGGCATCTTAGCAAGGCTGCAGTGGCTGCAACTGCTCCCTGAGCTTCATGATGCCACTCAAGGAAGACAAGAAGAAAGATGCTGGAAAGTCAGCCAAGAAAGACAAAGACCAGTGGCCAAATCTGGAGGCAAGGCCCAAAAGAACATTTGGTCTAAAGGAAAAGTTCAAGACAAGCTCAACAACTTAGTTTTTTTGACAAACTCTGTAAGAAAGTTGCCAACTACAAGTTTATAACTCCTGCTGTGTTCTCTGAGAGACTGAAGATTTGTGGTTTGCTGGCCAGGGAAGCCCTTTAGGAATTGCTTAGTAAAGGACTTATCAAGCTGGTTTCAAAACACAGAGCTCAAGTCATTTATGCCAGAAACACCAAGAGTGGAGATGCTCCAGCTGCTAGTGAAGAAGCATAAACAGTTCCAACCAACTATACATTTTTAAAAATAAAGCTTTATTAAATTAAAAATATCATCTTTTCCCAAATCTTTGGAAAGGGGTATTTATAAATTTAACCAAAACCTCTGAGTTGCTACTTATTGCATTTCTCGACATAATATGCTGAAGGAAGAACAGCTGGTAACTGTCAATTAGGTATTAGGGACAAAGTGATTATTTATAAAAATAGTACATATTTGGAGTTTTGAAAATAAAGGGTCTCATTACAAGCTCAGGTTAAGTAGAAAGAAATATTATTGATTAAGTATGTTAACTGCTAAAATTGACTACCAAGGGAATCATGCTCTTTGGAGATATTTTAGAACATTAGGCATCCAGGAGAATGGTTTACTTATGCATCTAGAAATCTGCATTACATTGATTCAGAACTTTATGTGTTCTTCCTAGTGTCTGTATATCATTATTAGCTAATAGTAGAAGACTTTTACCCACCTTTACAAGGCATATGGCTGATGGATTATCTTCAAGTCTATTACTTTTTTGAGATTAACTACATCTTCACAAAGTCCTCTTATTTAAAGCAAACATCCTTGAAATTAATCAACAGCCCAAAAAAGAAGTTGGTACAAAAATGACCTGAGAATTTAAACATTTCCACAGATATCTCTCACTCAAAATGAATGATGTAAATAGTATAATTACTTCATATTCTTATATATAAATGTATTATACCTACCATATTTTAAATAACACTGTTAAAGACTAGTAAGCATTAATGGTTTCATTTAGCTGATGATGTAGAAAAGGGTTTGGGTACTGGGTATGATAAGTATGATGAACTGGGAGGGAGATGCAGAGTATAGAGCCATTTACAGTAGCAAGTTAAAATCCCATGCACATCCAGGCACAGGGACCCAAGTCTGCAGAGACCCAGAGTGGAAAACAAGCAACTGATAGCACCACATAAAAAAGGGCTCCAGGGGGAGGGGTAAGAGAGACCATGACAGAACTTTTGGCAAGAGCTGTGCACACGCAATCCAGTCTCTGGTGGCTGGATGACATAAATGCAAAATGAACATTTCTGGATTGATCTACATCTCTGGATAGACCCTATTTCTGTCTGCAGGATGGGATAACCTAATGAAAGAAACCAGAGGGAGAGAAAACTCTCACAAAAAGGAAAAACTAAATGGGGGAAAGGGAGCTGATGTAAGAAAGGACAGGTCCAGAACTAAAAAGCATAAGGAATAGTGGACCCTGAGTGAGGGACAGAATTCAAAGAAATCATAGGACTTAAGGAAAAACTGTATACAAAAACAAACAGAACAGATTAAGATTCCTGGAGAAGGAACAGGGGAAAGGAAGCTTTCCCCTGGAGATGAAATCTGAATAGTTAAACACAAGCTAATCTAAAAATCCAGAATAAGTTGGACCAAGAATCAAAGACCCAAAACAGAGCCAATTTGCAATAAAACCCCAGGCAAAAGGGAGAAACTGATCTTCAGAGTTTCACATCAAAGTAATCAAATGCACAGACATCAGCAAGATGCAGAGCAGTTAAGCAAGGAAAAGAAATAAAAGGAATCCAAATTGGAAAGGAAGAAGTAAACCTTAACTATTTGCAGATGGCAAGATTCTATACATAGAAAGTCCTGAAAATCTACAAAAAAGTTTCTAGAGCTGACAACTGAGTATAGGAAAGGGGCAGGGTACAAGTTCAACATTCCAAAATCAACATTGTGCCAAAATGAGTAATCTGAGGAGGAAATCAAGAAAAAACTTTCATTCCCAATAGCAACTAAAAGAATCAAATATCTAGATATAAATATCTAGGGTGTAAAGGACTTATACATAGAAAACTGCAAGACTTTGCTAAAAGAAACCAAAGAAGATATAAATAAATGGAAGAACATTACATAATGCTTATGGATTGGAAGATTAAATATTGTTAGGATATCAATTCTACCAAAATGATTTACAGTTTCAATGCAATCCCAATCAAAATTGCAACAGCTTAATTTGCAGAAATGGAAAAGCCAATTATCAGATTTATTGGGAAGGGTAAGGGGCCTTGAGTAGCTAAAACTATCTTGAAAAATAAGAACAAAGTTGAAGAACTCACATTCCCTGAGACTTTAAAGCTTATTAAAAAGCCACAATGCTCAAAACAGCATGGTATTGGCACAGGATAGATATACAGACAAAGAATCAAATTTAGAGTTCAGAAATAGACATGCACATCTATGGTCAATTCATTTTTGACAAGGCTGCCAAGTTCATTTATTTATTTATTTATTTTTTTCTTAAATAAAATTTTATTCAGGTATACCACTCATACATGAACATACATAAACAATAAGTGTATAGAAAAATGTGTGAATTTATAAAGCAAACATGCATATCATAATACAATGCTCCCATAAATCTTCCCACCACCAACACCTTGCATTGTTGTGAAACATTTGTTACATACTATGAAACAGAATCATCAAAACATTACTACTAGCTATAGCTTCTATCTTACATTTGATGTATTTTCCCCCAACCCATCAAATTATCATCCTATATTAGTATTATATATTATCATTAAGGAGAAAGTGTTCTCATATTTGTCCTGTTAACCACAGTCCATCATCCACTACTGGATTCCTTATGTTATAGAGCTCCATGCTTTGTACAATCCATTCAAAGTGTACAAAATGTGGTTCTCATTTTCATCAGAGAACTTTGCTGTCATCACATCAATCAATTTTATTTTTATTTATATTTATTTATTTATTTTTATTATGGGTAAAAATCAAAATTCTCACAATACATACAAACATTTGCATAATGATATATAAATATATGTGCATATATGTGTATTTGCTTACAAAAATGTTATTTATATATATATATATATATACATATATTTTAAGAGGTGCTTAGATTACCTAAAATATTCCACGGAACCCACTGGAATTCCCATGTTGTCCACCTCCCACACCTCCCACCACATCCCACACAAACATCTCCCACAAGTGTGACCCACCAACCTCAATGAACTTACACATCCTGGAGCCTTGCCACCAACCATAGACCACAGTTCACACTGTAGACCACACTCTCTCCCACTCAGTTCTGAGTGGTGTGGGAAGAATAGTCTCTTCAATAAATGGTGCAGGGAGAACTGGGTATCCATATGCTAAAGAATTATAAAGGTAACTTATCTCACACCATATAAAAAAGTTAACTCAAAATTGATAGAGTGATAGAGTGTAGTTGCATATTGAAGGGATAGGACAGGAGGGTAGTGATATTAGTGGTTTGGGTGGTACAGGGTTGACAGGTGGGTAGAATGGGACAGGTGGGTTAGAAGGTCCAGGATACTGGAGGGAGGGTTGGGAGAGGGATGAGGTGAACACTGGGGATTTACAGGTTCAGGTTAAAAGTACAGAGTTGGGAATGTTGTTGTGGCAATATGATAAGGAAGGGTTACTGGTTTAAGGTGTTGGTTGGGGGGGCATTCTGGACAGGATGCACCTGGAGCAGGCTTCTAGAGAGGGAGTGTTCATTCTGTCATAATGTGTTGTATCAGTGGGTGGAAACCCACATAATGAGTAGAAAAGAGATGGACTCCCATCCTCAGGAGAAACAATTTCTTCAGAAATAGATACGCAGGAGTCTCTCAAGAGCAAGGGCAGTTCCTCAAAAGGGTGGACAGAAACCAGTGTGTCAAGAACTGATACTCATTGCATGAAATTAAGAATCTTGTCATCCAATGACTCAAGCCAGAGGGTCGCCATGGGCCACAGGTGGATTAGGAGGGAGGAGTAGAATAGATTGAACAGGGGGTATTTAGTGGTCAGTGGAAATGTTCTGCATTGCTTTACAGTGATGGACAAAGACATGGTAAATAACATCAAAATTTATAAAAGTGTATGATCTAAAATGTAAAGCACAGTGTAAACTTTTGACCATGTTTAGTAACTATGTTTCACTATTTGTATATCAGTTATAACATATGTACCATTCACATATAAAAGGGTATTAATATGGGGGGTAGGAAAGTGGGAGGATGTTGGGTATATCAGAGTCTCCTGTATTCTGTGTGTGACTTTGCTGTGAACTAAATATTCTTTGAAAACAAAATGAAAAATAGTGAGACACTGGAGAATGAGCAGAGGAAGGTGCCACAGTGCAGACTGGAAACCAGATATTGCAGTGATGAAAGAATAAATGTCAAAAAATTTTATTTATGTTTTTCATTTTTTGAATATCCCAATCTTTTAATTTTATTTTATTTTTAGGTTTTTAAAGATTTTATGTACTTTATCTCTTACAATTAATCTTATCATTACTATTTCATTTTCCAATTAATTATATTCGGCTATTGAAATGGCTTCATCTTTGAAGAAGCTTTGGATCACAGAAGGGGTACAGCTAGGGTGGGGGAGGAACATTGGTGTGGGGTATCAGGGATGGAGGATGCATGGGAGACAGTTCAACTGAGCATACATAGAAGGTATATAAAAGTGTACAAATGTTCACAGGGTATTGTCACAGTGGGTGGAGAATCACTCAAAAAAATGAGAGAATACTGAATTCCCAACCTGGAGAGCTCTGCCAGATTCTCTAAGGGAGCAGCAACAGTCCTCCAACTGCAGGGGCAGTGTCTGGTAAAGGAGAGTGATCCACTGATGGTCCCTTGTAATTGATGACTAGGCTTATGAGTCTTTGCTCTTGAAATTGAAACTTAGCCTATTGTTATGTGGTGCCTAAGGGTTGCCTTCTGAGATCCTCCTTGTTGCTCAAATGTGGCCTTTCTCTAAGCCAAACTCAGCATATGAATGCATTATCTTCCTCCCATCATAGGATGTGACTCCTGGGGATGAGTCTCCTTGGCACCAAGGGATTGCTACCAAGTGCCAACTGGCAATTCAACTGGAAAAAGACATTGAATACAAGGAGGAAAGCTAAAGACAAATGAGTTTATATGGCTAAGAGACTACAAAGTGAGTCAGGAGGTCATCCCAGAGGTAACACGCACATCTCAGTTGGAGCTCATAAACTTCCAAAGTGGATACCACCCCAAATAGTGGGGTTCTGGAGCACTCTGGAGACACCCAGGTCCTATAGTCAGGGAGGAGAGCTCTGGAGTTTGTTGCCTTGCCAGTGGGACTCACTTTGGAGTTTGTGCTCCAGAGAGTGACAAAGCTAGACTCAATTATGTCTTCCCTGCACATGGCTCATCTGTCCCTTCTATTCAAACCTATATATGGTGCTGGAGTTTGTAGGTGTACATCCAGAGACTGGAGTCTTTGGGCTGGCCATGTGCCAGCTGGGCCTGGAACTTCAGTGGAGCTGCAACTCCTACTCTACAGCTCATTGAATTCACTCAGAACAACTGGCAGGGAGATGGTGATGGGCAATGGCATTCCCAGAGAATGGAGAGAGTCTGCAGCTGCAGAGAGAATAGTCCCATCCATCTTCCCCATGGGATATAAGCCCCCTTGCAATTGGAGTTGGAGTGGATATCACCATTCCAGACTCCTCAGGATTGGGGGAAGAGCTATGGCCTAGAGTGGACTCACTAGTAACTACTATAGACATATTGTGATTCAAATATTGGAAGAAATCACAACAGTGATGGGGAGCCAGTAGCCACTGGAGGATCTGGGGGAGGGAGAGGGAAAAGCAGTTATAATAAGGAGGATTTTTCAGGACTTGGGAATTGTCCTGAGTGACATCACAATGACAGATATATATAGTTTTATATTATCACGTAACATGCAAAACTGTGTGGGACAGAGTATGGTCTACAACATGAACCATGATCCATACTTAAGAGCAAAGCCTCAAGATGTGCTTATCAATTGCAATTAATGTGCCACACTAATGAAGGATGTTTATGAAGGAGGTTGTGGGAGGTGTGGGAGGTGGGGCATATGTGAATCATATATATTTTTTTTCATATATTTTTGGTGTAACATTTATGTAATCTAAGTATCTTTTAAAAAATAAATTAAAAAAATTTTTTTTAATCAATAAAAGCCCTAAATATAAGAACCAGGAATATAAAACTCTGAGGAGAAAATGCAGGGGAGCATTTTCAGGATGTTGTGTTAGACAGTGGTTTCTTAGACTTTATACCAAAGCACAAACAATTAAAGGAAAACTAGATAAATGGGACATCCTCAAAATTAAAAACTTTTTTGCATCAAAGGACTATCACAAAAGTGAAAAGACAACCTACTTAATGGGAGAAAATATATGGAAACTACATTCCCCATAAGGATTTAGTATGCAGAATATATAAAGAAATCCTACAACTCAACAGTAAAAGGCAAACAAAGCAATTTAAAAATGGGCAAAAGGAGGACTGTGAGAAGATGGCATTGAGTGGTCAGGCAGGGTTCAACTCAATCACAAAAACAAAGGTGAAAGAGCCAAAAGCTGTCTGAGGGACCTGCTCTGGGGGTAAGTAGACCAGACCAGGACTGTGCTTCACAAGCCCAAGGAAGGTGAGGGATAGAGAGACAAAGAATCCAAAACAACAAACATGAGATACCAAACCACTATGGTGGCAGAAAAGAATTCTCCTCCCCCACCCCCAAGATATTAAGCTGAGGCAAAAATTCTAGCTCACTGCACCTGGGAGGGGATCAGACATCTTCCTTCCTGTCATCTCTTGTATGGGAAAAGGGAGGGGGAGTTGGGGGACTTCAGCGAACTTTGCCAGCAGAGCTCACTTTGAATCTGAGGTCTAACCAGACCGAAACACGGGAAAACAGAGATTGAAAAAGATCTCTGGAAAACTGTGCTGGTGAGCGCCATCTGCTGGCAGGTCTGAAAATTGCAAAGAGAAAACTTGCTCTGGGTTCTGTCTGTACCCTAATTCCTGAGAGAAAATCTGTGCCCCATTAGTGAGTCCCTGACCCAATTTTGGTAAATTAAACTGGACAATTTTATAGACTTAGAATAAGTTAAACCGAAAATCAAAGAAGAGTTGTGGGGGGGAGTCAACAGAGAGAAATTGGCCAGAATAAATTTACCAATATATTCAGATGCCCAGACATCAGCAAAAATTACAAACATTACTAGGAAACAAGAGATGGCCCAGCCAAAGGAACAAACAAAATGTCCTGAAGAGATACATGATTTAAGACAATCAGTGATAATCACACTAATTTCCTAAATCAATTAAAAAAAATATAAAGAAAATATGACTAAAGAGATAAAGGATATTAAGTAGACACTGGGTGAACATAAAGAACAATTTGAAAGCCTGCAAAGAAATGTAACAGGTTTTATGGGAATAAAAGACATGATAGATGAGATTAAAAATATATTAGAGGCACATAAGAACATACTGGAATTGCTCAAAGACAGAATTAGTGATTTTGAAGACAAAACATCTGAACTGGAAAAGACAGAATAGAAAAAGAAGAGAATATAAAAAACTAGAACAGGGCCTCAGGGAACTGAATGACAATGTGAAACACACAAACATATGCTTTATGGATGTCCCAGAAGGAGAGAATAGAAAGGGGCAGAAAGTATATTTGATGAAATGAGCAAAAACTTATGAAAGACATAAATATAAATATCCAAGAAGGACAACACATCCCACACAGAATAAATCTGAACAGACCTACCCTGAAACACCTACAATTCAGAATGAAAAATATCAGAGATAACAAGAGGATTCTGAAAACAACAAGAAAAAAGCATATTATCACATACAAGGGAATCTCAATAAGATTAAGTGCCAACCTCTCATCAGAATCTATGGCAGTGAGAAGAAAGTGGTATGACATATATAAGGTATTAAAAGAGAAAAACTTCCAGCCAAGAATTCTGTATCTGTCAAAACTGTTCTTCAAAAAATGAGGGTGTGGTCAAAGTCTTCAAAGACAAACAAAAACTGATAGAATATGCTACCAAAAGACCAGAATTACAAGAGATACTAAAGGAGTGCTATTGTTTTTAGGAGCAGAGGGTAGAAATGAATATTATTAGGGAGGGTAAATTAAAGGGTAAAAAGACAGAAAATAGTATGATATGACAACAGAACACGAAGGACAAAAGAAGCAATGCTTTTAAAGTAATAACATTGAATTTTAATGACTTGAACTCTGCAATCAGAAGATAGATTGATAGAATGGATTTTTTAAAATGAGCCATATATATATATATATTCTACAGGAGACGCACCTCAGATCTAAGGGCTCAACCAAGTTGTACGAGAAAGTTTGAAAAAAGATATTCCATTAATATAGTTACCAAAAAAGAGCTGGAGAAGCAATACAAATATAGGACAATATAGATTTTAAGTGTATAACTGTTATAGGGGAAGAAGAATGTCATTAAATATTAATAAAAGGAGGAATTTAAGAAGAAATAAGTATAATAAATATTTATGAACCAAACCTGAGTGCCCCAAGGTACATGAGGCACACACTGGCAAGGTGAAGGGAGGAACAGATGTCTCTACAATAATAAATGGAGACTTTAATACCCCACTCTGTATTAGATAGACCATCAGGAGAGAAGATAAGTAAAGAAACAGAGAGCTTGTATAATATGTAAATGAACTAGACCTAACAGGCATCTCTAAAGCATTGCCCCCAAAAGAGTATGGTATACATTCTTTTCAAGTGCTCATGGATCATTCTCCAAGGTAGACCATATGTTGGGTCACAAGACAAGTCTCAATAAATTTTAAAAGATTGAAATTATACAAAACACATTCTCTGGTTATAACAAATGAAGCTGGAAATCAATAATGGATAGAAAAAGGGAAAGTTCAGAAATACATGGAGATTAAACAACACTCCTAAATAATCAGTGAGCCAATAAAGAAATTACAAGAGAATCCAGCAAATATCTTGAGACAAATGAAAATTAGAACAGAACAAATCAAAATCTATGGGACACTGCCAAGGCTGTGCTGAGTGAAATTTATAATCCTCAATGCTTACATTAAAAAAGAAGAAAGAGCTAAAATTGAAGATATAACTTCACACTGTGAGGAACTAGAAAAAGAACAGCAAATTAATCCAAAACCAAGATGAAGTAAAAAAAATAGTGAAGATCAGAGCAGAAATAAATGAAATGAAGAACAAAATATTAACAAAGAGAATCAACAAAACCAAAAGTTGTTTCTTTGAAAAGATCTATAAAATCAACAAACCCTTAGCTAGATGGACAAAGAGAAAAAGAGAAAAGACACAAATAAATAAAACCAGAAATACGAGGGAGGATATTATCACTATCCCCATAGAAATAAGAGAGATCATAAGAAGATACTATGAACAACTGTCTGCCAAAAAACTAAATGTAGAGAGATGGACAGACTCCTAGAAACACATGAACCACCTACACTGACCCTAGAATATAAGACCTCAACAAACCAATCACAAGTGAAGAGATTGAAACAGTCATCAAAAACCTCCCAAAGATGAAAAATGTGGGACCAGATGGCTTCACATGTGAATTCTATGAATCATTCAAAGATGATCTAATATCCATCTTACTCAAGCTCTCCAAAAAACTGAACAGGAAATGTTAACAAACTCATCCTATGAAGCCATCATCTAATACCAAAACCAGATAAAGATTGTATGAAAAAAGAAAATTACAGAACAATATATCTAATGAATATAGATGCAAAAATCCTCAACAAAATACTTGCTAACCAGTCCAAAAGCACAATGAAAGAATTATACAGTGCAATCAAGTGGGTTTTATTCATGGTTTTCAAAGGTGGTTCAATACAAGAAAATCAATTAATGTAATAAAACACATTGATAAATTGAAAAATAAAAATCACATGATCCTCTTGATTGATGCAGAAAAGGCATTTGACAAAATACAGCAACTTTTCTTGATTAAAAAAACACTCCAAAAGATAGGAATAGAAGGAAGCTTTCTCAATAGGGTAAAGTGTATATATGAAAAGCCTACAGCTAGGATTTTACTCAATGGTGAAAGACTGAAAACTTTCTCGCTGAGTTCAGAAACCAGACACGGATGCCCACATTGTTATTCAATATTGAATAGCTCTCTAGCTAGAGAAATTAGGCTAGGTAAAGAAATAAAAGCAGCCAAATAGGAAAGGAAGAAGAAAACTTACACTAGTCACTGATGTTATGAGCGTATATCTAGAAAAGCCTGAAATATCCCTCCAAAAAAGCCTGGAATTAATAGACAAGTTTAGCAAGGTGGCAGGATAACAGATTAATATGCAAAAATCAATAGCATTGTGAGGCAGATGGAGCTCAATGGTTGAGTGCTTGCTTCCCATGTATCAATTCCTGGATTCAATTCTTAGTCCTGGTACCATTAAAAAAAAAAAAGCATTTCTATACACTACTGATGGGTATTTCTATACACTACTGATGGGTATTTGAGGAAGAAATCAGAAAAAAATTCATTTATAATCGCAACTAAAAGAGTCAAATATTTAGGAATAAACTTAACCAAGGACCTAAAGGACCTGTATTCAGAAAACTAGAAAACATTGCTAAAAGAAACTGAAGATGACTTAAATAAGTGGAAGGACATTCCATATTCATGGAATGGAAGACTAAATATTGTTAAGATGTCAATTCTTCCCAAAATCATTTACAGATTCAATGCAATCCCAATAAAAATCCCAACAGTCTTTTTTACAGAAATGGAAAAGCAAATAATTAAATTTATTTAGAAGGGCAAGGAACCCAACAGTCAAAAAGTTCTTTAAAAAAGAATGAACTTGGAGGATTCTCATTTCCTAACTTTAAACAAATTTCTTAGCTACAGTGGTAAAAACAAACAAACAATTAAAAAAAAAAAAAGAAAAAAGAAAAACACATGGTACTGGCATAAAGTCAGACAGATTGACCAATGGAACCAAATCAAGACCTCAGAAAAAGACCCTCACAACTACAGTCAAGTAATTTTTGGCATGGCTGTTCAGCCTATCTAGCTGGGCCAGAACAGTCTATTCAACAAATGGTGCTGGGAGAACTGGATATCCATATCCAAATTAAGAATGAGGACACCTATCTCACACCTTATACAAAAGATAACTCAAAATGAATCAAGGACCTATAGCAACAACCATAAAACTCCTAGAAGAAAATGGAGGAAAAGATCTTCAAGATTTTGTGGTAGGAATTAGTTTCTTAAACCTTACACCCAAAGCATGAGCAACAAAAGAAAAAATAGATAACTGGAACCTCCTCAAAATTAAATACTTTTGTACTTCAAAAGACTTTGTCAAAAGGGTAAAAAGGCAGCCAACTCAATGAGAGAAAATATTTGGCAATCACGTACCTGATAAGGGCTTGAAATCCATGATCTATAAAGAGATCATACAACTCAACAATTAAAAGACAAACTACCTGATTAAAAAATGGACAAAAGACTTGAAAAGACAATTGTCCGAAGAAGAAATACTAATAGCAAAGAAACACATGAAAACATGTTCAACATCACTAGCGAGTAGGGAAATGCAAATCAAAACTACAATGAGATATCATTTCACACCTATTAGACTGGCTGCTATTAAAAGCCAGTAAAAAAAAACTGTAAATGTTGGAGTGGATGTGGAGATATAGGAACATTTATTCACTATTAGTGGGAATGTAGAATGGTACAGCCACTGTGGAATACTGTTTGGCAGTTCCCAAGGAAGTTGAATATAGAGAATTACTAGGTTTATACCAGAAGAACTGAGAGTAGAAATATGAACAGACATCTGCACACCGATGTTCATATAGGCATTATTCATGACTGTCAAAAGTTGGAAACAACCCAGGTGTCCCTCAACTGATGAAAGGATAAACAAATTGTAGTGTATACACTCGATTGAGTATTATGCAGTGGTAAGAAGAAATGAAGTCATGAAGCATATGACAACATGGATCAACCTGGAGGGCATTATGATTAGTGAAGCAAGCCATACACAAAGGACAAATATTGTATGATTACAGTATTATGAATTAAATATATTTTATAGGCCACAGTAATGAAGGATGTTTATATGGGAGGGGTGGGAATGAGGCATATGGGAATCCCTATAACTTTTGTGTAACATTTATGTAATATAAGTATCTTTTTAAAAATTAAATATATATATGTATTGTATAAACTCATGAAGTTAATAATTAGAATATAGGTCACCAGAAAATAGAAGGAGGGTAGAAAATGGAAAGCTAAGGGTTAACCTGTGAAGAATTGGTAAAAAAAAAAGGTGGTTGATAAATCTTTGGAAATGATTAGAAATGGTGAAAGCACATCACAGTGTTTGTAACTAGCAGAGCCAATATACAAGTATAACAGTGATTGAAAAGGAAAATCTTAGGAAATCTAAAAAATGTAATATGGAACTGTGTGAGACAGTAAAAGCTCATACAAATCATGAATATGGGTGATATTGCATATATAAGACTGTTTTAACAAGAAATAAATACAAATAAACTAAAGAAAATGAAACAGAATAGCAGCTATGTACAGCAGCATAAGCATAGAGAGACTGAGCAGATGAGTTTTGTTTGGTTAATTGGTTTTTGTTTTTTAGTATTACTATTATTACTTGAAAAATGAAAATGCTCTAAAACTGATTGAAGAGATGAATGCACAACTAAGTGATTATACTGAATACCACTGATAGTACACTTTGGATGGATTCATGCTTTATCTTAATATGTATCAGAAAAATTTATTTGTTTTTTAAAAATGGGCAAAAGACTTGAATAGACATTTCTCCAAATTTGATATAGAAATGGCTAAAAAGCACATAGAAAGATGCTCAACAACACTAGCTATTAGGAATTAAAATAAAAACTACACTGAGATACAATTTCACACCCACTAGAATGGTTACTATTAATAAAAGAGAAAATTAAAATGACAGAGAATTTGTGACAAAATAGGAACATTCATTTATTGCTGGTGGTAATGTAAAATGGTGCAGCTGCTGTGGAAGACAGTTTGACAGGTCCTCAGAATTTCACACCCACTAGAATGGTTACTATTAATAAAAGAAGCTAAGTACAGAATGACCATATGATGTGGCAATGCTTCTACTAGGTATAGACCCAAAAGAATTGAAAGCAGGGACTCAGTTATTTGCACAGTGATGTTCTTAGTGACATTATGCACAATTACCAAAAGTAAGAAGCAACCCAAGTGTCCATCAACCAATGAGTAAACAAAATGAGGTATGTACATGTAATGGAATACTATTAAGCATTAAAAAGGAATGAAGTTCTGGCTCATGTGACAACATGGATGAATCTTGAAGGCATTATTTTGAGTAAAATTATCCAGACACAAAAGGATAAATATTGTATGATTTCACTGATATGAAATAATAAGAACAAGTGAACTCTAACTCACAGAGTTAGAATCCAGAATATAGATTACAGGGGCTGGATTGGGTATAGGGAATGGGGAGTTGCTTAATTTACACAGAATTTGTATTTGGGTTGATTCTAAAGTTTTGGAAATAGATGGTGGTGACTATAGCACAACATTGTGAGTATAATTAACACTGGATTATATATGTGAATGTGGTTAAAAGAGGATTGTTTCTGGTTATATATGTGCTAATAGAATAAAAGTTAAAAGATAAAATATAGGACTGCACAAGACAGTGAATCCTATGGTAAACAATGGATGACAGTTAATAGTACAATTACAAACATCCTCTCATGAATTATAACAAATGTACCACACTCATACAAGGTGTTAGTAATAGGGTGATATATGGGGGGAAATCCACCCTAATATAAACTATGGATTATAGCTAATAATACAATTATAATATTCTTTCATCAGTTATAACAAAGGTACCACACTAATGCAAAGTTTTAACAAATAGGGGGG
Organism: Tolypeutes matacus; assembly: GCA_026826555.1. Classification (NCBI taxonomy): domain Eukaryota; kingdom Metazoa; phylum Chordata; class Mammalia; order Cingulata; family Chlamyphoridae; genus Tolypeutes; species Tolypeutes matacus. The sequence goes on along the minus strand of JAKSZT010053942.1, from coordinate 134,748 downwards.
AAATGGGAATGCTGTATTTTTTACATGATTTTCCTGTAAACCTAAAATTTCTGAATTAATTTTTTTTTAAAAATTATAGATAAATAATATGGCCCATAGTGTTAGGGTGATCCACTAAAAATTTTATGCGGCATATTCCTTCTCTGCAAAATAAGGGACCTAATTCAGATTTAGGGCTTAAACTAAATAAGAAAAATCATTTAAAAAATAATCCTTAAAAATGTGCTAACATCTTTCAGAGAAGATGGCAGTGTAGAGACAGACAGGGCTCACCTCTCTTCTAAAAACAGCAAGAGGAAAGGCAGAAATTTCCTAAAAAATAACTATCCTAGAGGTTTGCAGACCAGGAAGTGTTGTCCACTATCCAGGAGGAGGCAGGATTGGGAGACTGAGAAGCCAGAACAATAACTGTTTAAGTTCCACAACAGGTGCCCATCCCCCAACCTCGAGGCAAGTACTCTCAGTAGAGATCAGGTGGCTGCCACTGACACAGAGGAGAATGGAGATTTTTCCTCCCTGGAGAAAGAGAGGGCACCATTGAGGGCAAATACAGCTTCTGATCAGCAACTTTGTACCATGGGGCCTGGCTCTGTCTCAGGGCCCTAGCTGGCCCTGAGGGGGAACACCCACAGACATTATTTCAGCACTACCAGGTAGAGGTTGGAGAAAATACACTCCCCTCAAAGGCTGCAGAGAAAGATTTGCCAAAGAGCACCATCTGCTGGCAATCCAAGAACATGCACCCCAGAAATTCTGACATGAGGGATGTAGCTCAAGTGGTTGAGTGCCGCCTTCCCATGTACGAGGTCCCAGATTCAATCCTGTGTGCCTCCTAAAAAAAAAAATAGAAAAAATAAAGCACTCATTGGGGAATAGAGGTAGCTCAGTGGCTGAGCACCTGATTCCCATCTTCACATGTATGAGGTCCTGAGTTCAATCCCAGATACTTAAAAAAAAGAGAGACTTTTAGCATCTTTACTGTCCCTCTCCCCAGGGCCCTTGGAAACTGATCTGTACCCCATTAGTGGGTCCCTGTCCATGTCCCTGTTTTCATCAGTTATACACAGGCAATTTTAAAGACCACAATGATTTGAACAAAGAATCAAAGAATAGCCATAACACAAAGTCAATCAACATTAAAAATCCTACGCAAGTGAGAAAAACTGACCATCAGAGTAAACTCACCATCATAAAAGGTGCCTAGACAACAGCAATTATTACAAGCCATACTAAGAAGCAGGAAGATATGGCTCAGAAAAAGGAACAAATTAGAATGTCATAGGAAGCACAGGATTTGAAGCAACTAATCAATGATGTTCAAAAAAATCTCCTAATGTAATTCAAGGAGTTGAAGGAAAATATGGCTAGAGATATAAAGGACACTAAGATGACACTGGGCAAGCTAGAAGAAGAATTTGAAAGCTTGAACCAAAAAATAACAGATATTATGGGAATGAAAGACAGAATGGATGAGATCAAAAGTATGTTACAGATATCCAAGATGGCAGAGTAGGGAATAGCAGGATGCACTCTTCCCCAAGAAACTGTGCAAAGGATACAGAATAAGTGGAACCAGGTGATAAAGAGGATTCCTAACACAAAACCAAACAAAAATAAAACCCTAGACTACATTGAGAAACTAACCAAATGAATAAGCCGATCAAATTAAATGGATGACTAGACACCAGCAAAAAATTACAAGCCATACTAAAAAAAAGGAAGTCATGGCCCAGTCTAATGAACAAACTAAAAAGCATGAGGAGAAACACAATGTGGAACAACTACTCAAGGATGTCCAAACAAATATCCTCAACTCATTGAAATGAAGGAAGAGATCAAAGCTATCAAGAAGACACTAGGGAAACATGCACAAGAAATTGTAAACAGACATAAAAAGATAGCAGATCAGAGCGTTCCAGGAAGATAATATCAGAGTAGGCAGGCAGGATTCAACTCTCTCACAATACAATAGAAAAAGGGCCAAAAACTGCTCAAGGGACCTGCTTTGGGGATCAGCAAGCCAAGAACGGTGCTATACAACTGCCAGGAGGACAAGGGACAGGGAGAAGAAGAATTCAAAACAAATAATGTGAGTTACCAAGCTCCTGCAGCAGCCAGAAAGGGTTCCCATAACCCACACTCAAGATATATAACCTGGATAAAACCCCTGGCTCACTGCAGCCAACAGAGAGGGGACTATACATCTGCCTTTAGGGCTCTTTTAACCTGAACTAATGGGAGAAAATGTGCACCCCCATTAATGAGTTCCTGACGTGATTTTGATAACTTAACCTGGACAATTTTTTTAAAAAGATTTATTTATTTATTTATTTATTCCCACTCCCTTGTTGTTTTGCACTGTATGCTTTCTGTGTGTTCTTCTGTGTCTGCTTGTATTCTCTTTTGGCAGCACTGGAAACTGATCCTGGGACCTTCTGGAGTGGGAGAGAGGCACTCAATCTCTGTGCCAACTCAGCTCCCTGGTCTGCTGCATCTCTTATTATCTCTCCTCTGTGTCTCTTTTTATTGCATAATCTTGCTTCACCATCTCTCTGCACAGTTGAGCATTCAGCAAGGGTCAGCACTCCTGGGTGGGTCAGCTTGCCTTTCACTTGTGGTGAAAGGCCCTGGGAATCCAACCCTGGACATCCCATATGGTAGATGGGAGCCTAATTGCTTGAGCCACATCCATTTGCCCATGGGTAATTTTAATAACTTAGAGTAAGTTAAATCAAATATCAAAGAAGAGTTGTGGAAAAAATAACAATAGGCAAGAAAGAGAAATTGACCATCAGAGCAAATTCATCAATGTATTCAGATACCTACACATAATAATAATAATAAAAAAATACAAGCCACACTAGGAAACAGGAAGGGATGGCTAAAAGAAATGTACTAAAAGAAAAAAAAAACTTTCAACCAAGAATTCTCTATCCAGCAAAACTGGCATTTAAAATGATGGAGAGTTCAAAATATTCACAAATAAACAGAAATTAAGAAAGTATGCAAATAATAAACCTGCCCTTCAAGAAATACCAAAGGGAGTTCTGCAGGTTAAAAGGAAAAAACAGGAGAGAGCTGGAAGAGTGTAAGAAAAACTAAAAAGACAAAATTAGAAATATAAACAACACATGACACACAAAAACCCAAAGAAAATATGGCTAATGCAAGTAATTCCTTCAGAGTAATAAGACTGGATTTAAACTCACCAGTCAAGAAATATAGAATGACAGAATGGATAAGGGAATATGACCCATCTATATATTGTCTACAAGAAACCCACCTTAGACACAGGGATTCAAACAGGCTGAAATTGAATGACTGGAAAACAATCCTACAAGCAAACAACAACCAAAAAAGGGTGGGAATAGCTATACTAATATCAGAAAAAATTGATTTTAAATACAAAACTATTGTAAGAGATGAAGACAGACACTATATATTAGTAAAAGGAAAAATTTTCAAAGTGAAACAACAATCATAAACATTTATGCAGCTAACCAGGGCACTTCAAAATACATGAGGCAAACACTGGAAAAACTAAGTGGAGAAATAGATATGTATACAATTATATTGAAGGAGTTTAATGCACCATGATCACCATTAAACAGAACATCTTGACAGAGAATCAATAAAGAAAGAAAGGCATTGAATAATATATTAGAGGAACAGGAACTGACAGACACATACAGAACACTACACACAAATACAGTGGGATATACATTATTCTCGACTACACATGGATCATTCTCCAAAATAGATCACATGCTAGGCCACAGAAAAAGTCTCAATGAATTCAGAAAGATTGAGTTTATACAATGTAATTTCTCTGACCACAATAGAGTGAAGCTGAAAATTAGTAAGTGCCAGAGAACAAGATTAGGCACAAAGTTATGGAACGTATACAACACACCCTTAGACAAACAGTGGGTTAAGGAGGAAACTCAAAAGAAATCATTAACTACCTTGAAATGAATGAAAATGACAACAAAACATATCAAAACCTATGGGTTGCACCAAAAGCTATACTGAGAGGGAAATTGAAGAACTGTACACCTGGAAGAATTAGAAAAACAACAGCAAACTAACCCCATAGGAAGGAGAAAGAAGGAAATAAAGATTACAGCAGAGCCAAATGAAATAGAAAATAAGATAGCACTAGCAAAAAATAAAACCAAAAGCTAGTTCTTAGAGAAGATCCATGAAACTGACAAACCCTTAGCTAGACTAACAAAGAAGAAATGAGAGAAAATGAAAATACAAAAATAAGAAATGAGGAAAGAGATATCACCACTGACCCCACAGAAATAAAGAATATAAGAGGATACTTTGAAAAAATATATGCCAACAAGAAGGATAATTTAAAGGAAATGGACAAATTACTAGAAACTCACAAGCAGCCTACATTGACAAAAGAAGAAATGGATGAACTCAACAGACTAATTTCAAGTAAAGAGATAGAATCAGACATCAAAAACCTCCCAACTAAAAAGAGCCCAGAAACAGATAGATTCACAGGTGAATTCTACCAAACATTCTGAAAAGAACTAACACCAATCTTGCCTCAACTCTTCCAAAATATAAAAGTAGAAGGGATATTGCCTAACTCATTCTATGATGTCAACTTCACCCTAATACCAAAGCCAAAGATGCCACAAGAAAGAAAAACTATAAACCAATCTCCCTAATGAACCTAGATGCTAAAATTCTCAACAAAATACTTGTTAATCATATTTGAAATTACATCAAAATTCATCCCATGTATGCAAGGATGTTTCATCATAATAAAATCAATCAATGTAATACACCACATAAACATATCAAAAGAAAAAAATCACATGAAATCTCTAGAGATGCAGAAAAGGGATTTTAAAAAAATACATCACCCTTTCTTGGTAAAAACACTGCAAAAGATAGGAACAGAAGGAAACATTTTGAACATGAGAAAGGGTATATATGAAAAACCCACAGCTAACATCATATTTAATGGGGAAATCCTAAAAGCTTTCCCTCTAAGAGCAGGAACAAGACAAGAATGCCCTCTATCAGCACTCCTATTTAACATGGTGTTAGAAGTACCTGCTTGAGCACTGCGGCAAGAAGATAGAAAAGGCATCCCACTTGCAAAGGAAGACGTCAAAATTTCACTATTTGCAGAAGACATGATCCTATACATAGAAAGCCCTGAGAAAACTACAACAAAGCTTCTAGAACTTACAAATGAGATCTTATAGCCTGAGTATAGTCACAGGCTATAAAATCAATGTGCAAAAATCAGTATCACTTCTATACACCAATAATAAGCAATCTGAGGCAGAAACCAAGAAAAAAACACCATTTACACTAGTAACTGAAAGAATCAAATACCTAGGAATAAATTTAAGTAAATATGTAAATGACTTATACAGAGAAAATCACACAACACTGTTAAAGGAAATCAAAGATCACTTAAATAAATGGAAGAATATTTCCTGTTCATGGATATGAAAAATAAACATCATTAAGATATCTATCCTACTCAAACTAACCTACAGATTTAATGAAATCCCAATAAAAATAAACAGAGGATTTTTACTGAATTGGAAAAACTAACTATGAAATTTATTTGGAAAGGCAAGGGGCCCCAAATAGCCAAAGACATATTGAAAAGGAAAAAAGAAATTGGAGGAATCACACTATCTGACTAAAACACATTACAAAGCTACAATGGTCAAAACTGCATGGTTTTGGCACAAGGATAGACACACCTACCAATGGAACTGAATTGAGGGTTCTGATATAGATCCTCATATACACAGTCATTTGACACTTGACAAGGCCATGAAGCACACACAACTGGGAAAGAATGGCCTCTTCAACAAATGTTGCTTGGAGAACTGGATATCCATAACCAAAAGAATGAGAGAGGAACACCATCTCACACCTTATACCAAAATCAACGCAAGATGGATCAAACATCTAAATGTAAGAGCCAAGACCATAAAGACCTTGGAAGATAATGTAGGGAAACATCTACAGTACTATGTAATAGCAAATGGTTTCAGGAACTTCACACCCAAAGCATGAGCAGTGAAAGAAAAAATAGATAAATGGGATCTCCTCAAAACTAAAAACATTTGTACCACAAAGGAGGTTATCCAGCAAGTGAAAAGGCACCCTAACCAATGGGAGAAAATATTTGGCAAACATGTATCTGGACAGGAGCCTAATATCCAGCATATGCAAAGAAATCCTACACCTCAAAAATAAAAAAAACAAGCAAGCCATTAAAAAATGGACAAGCGACCTGAAAAAGACACTTCTCCAAGAAAGAAATACAAATGGCTAAAAAAGCACATGAAAAGATGCTCAACATCAATAGCCATTACAGAAATGCAAATCAAAACTACAATGAGATAGCATCTAACACACATTAGACTGGTGGCTATCAAAAAACAGAGGACTATATATGTTGGAGAGGACGTGGAAGAATGGGAACACTCACCCAATGCTGGTGGTAATGTAGAATGATCCAATCCTTGTGGAGGACAGTTTGGCACTTTCTCAAAAAATGAACTATAGAACTGCCATGTGATCCAGAAATTCCACTGCTGTGTATATACCCAGAAGAACTGAAAGCAAGGACACAAACAGATATATGCACACCAATGTTCATAGCAGCATTATTCACTATTGCCAAAAGCTGGAATCAACCCAAATGCCCATCAACAGAGGAATGGATAAACAAAATGTGGTACCTACATACAATGGAATATTACTCAGCTGTAAGAATGAATACAGTGCTAAAACATAGGATAACATGGGTGACTCTTGAAAACCTTATGTTGAGTGAAGTAAGCAAGGCATTGAAGGAGGAACATTACATGAACTCACTGATATGAATTAAGCAAATCAAGCAGACTCAGAGATCTACTGTCTGGAGATAGGTTTACAAGAAATAGAAAGGTAGAAGAAAGTCGTGAGCCAACACACATATGGATGTAATCTATGATAAGATGAAAGTGTGTAGTTGGACATTGAAGGGATATGACAAGAGGTAATGATACTATTGGTTTGGGTGGTGCAGGTTTGACAGGTGGGCAGATTGGGGAGGGTGGGTTGGAAAATCCATGGAACTGGTGGGAGAGTTGGGGAGGAACCAGGTGAACACTGGGGACTGGCATGTATGTGGTTGAAAGTACAAAGTTAGGAACGTTCTTATGGCAATATGACAAGGAATGGTTACTGGTTTAGGTTGTTGGATAGCAGGGCATTTGGGACAGGGTGCACCTGGAGCAGGCCTCTAAGGAGTGTGCAAGTGATCATTTTGTCATAATATGTTGTATCAGAGGGTGGAGACACACATAATGAGTGGGAAGGAGTTGAACCCATCCTGGGGAGGATCAATATGTTCACAAACAGAGGGGCAGGAGTCTCTCAAGAGCCTGGGTATTTTCTAATTTGGGAGGACAAACCAGTGTGTTAAGACCTCAGTGTTGTTGCAAGTAACTGTGACTCTTGTCATCCAAGGAGTAAAGCCAGGGAGGTCGCTGTGGGACTCAAGAAGAGGGGGAGGGAAGAATAGAATAGGAAGAATAGAACAGGGGGTATTTAGTGGGAAATGGAAATGTTCTACATGATCTTACAATGATGGACACAGGCCATATTAAATATCATCAAAATTTATAAAAGTGTAAAGTTTAAAATGTAAACCTTAATGTAAACCACTGACCATGGTTAGTAGCTATGTTTCACAATTTGTGTATCAGTTGTAACAAAGGTATCATCCACATATAAAAAGTTATTGAGGGAAGCGGCTGTGGCTCAATCAGTAGGGCTCCCATTTACCATATGGGAGGCCCTGGGTTCGGTTCCCGGGGCCTCCTGGTGAAGGCAAGCCCACCCACACAGCATGGTTAGCTGACCCACCAAGCACAAGCAGCAAGGGGGGGATAAATGAATAATAAAAAAAAGTTATTGATATGGGAAGGAGGAAAAGGGGGAAGATATATGGGAGTCCCCTGTATTCTGTATGTGACTTTACTGTGACTTAAAACTTCTTTGAAAACTAAATGAAAAAAAGTAAAACAGAGGAGTAAGTGAAGAAAATGTCATTCTACATATAGGACAACAAATATTTAAGTGAAGAAATCCAAAATGTCAAAAAAATTTTTTAAAACTATTTTTTGTTATTTTTTAATATCCCAATCTTTTAATTTTATTTTAGTTCTTTTAAAATTTTTATGTATTTTATTTCTTATATTTAAACCTATCATTATAATTTCATTTTCCAATTAACTGTATTTGGTTATTTTCTTGGCTTCATTTTTTTTAAATTTATTGAATTGTATCACTCATACATAAACAATGTGTATAGCAATAGTTGTGAACATACAAAATAAACATACATAACACCATACAGGGCTCTCATACCTTGCCCTACCACCAACTCCTTGCATTGTTGTTAAATATTTTTAACTATTGAGTAAAAAGCATCCTCAAATATTACTAGTAACCAAAATATTTTCCCCCAAACCATCCTATTATTATTATATCATTTATACATGAACATATATAAACAATAAGTGTATAGTAAAAGTTGTGAACTTACAAAGTATTCATAACATCATACAGGGGTCCCATACATCAACCCTCCACCAACACCTTCCATTGTCATGAGACATTTGTTACAAATTATGAAAGAATATTGTCAAAATCTTACTACTATTATAGTCCTTATCTAATATTTGATGTATTTTCCCAAAACACACACCATTATTATTTTTATATATATTTTTATGACATAAGTTGTAAACTTACAAAACAATTATGCACATGTGCAGAAGTCCCATACAACACCCCTCTATCAACCCACCACACTATGGTGGAACATTTGTTCCAGATTATGAGATAATATCACCCAATTATTATGAGGTACACAGTATACATTTGGCACACATTTTCCATACTCTCGCATTATCAACACAGTACATCTTTGGCATAGATGCAAAAATATTCCACTATTACTGTTAACCACAGCCCATAGGTCACCCCAGTTGTATTTTTCCCATGCTTCTCCACATTCCCACCACCCTGCAATAGGGATATACATGTGCTCATGCTCACAAAGGACACTCTTGCATCTGTACCATCAACCACAGTTCTCAACTACCTCAGGGTTTACTGTAATATTCAGTACCTAGATTATTTTCTAACTTTCTGTAAATTGGCATTTATGTCTCTAGACTACCATTGTCAGCCACATCCCCATTTATAAACCAGCTGTTACTCACTATAATGTGTTACTATCAACTCTGTAAATTTCCATACTTTTACAGTAAAGCTAATTAAAACTTCTACATACATTAAATATCAGTGGTTCTTTTCAGTCATCCTCTTACCTCCTTTAAGAATCCACCACCTACCACCAGATCTTGAAGGTATTTTCCTACATTTTCTTCTAGAACCTTTATGGCTCTTGCTTTTATATTTAGGTTTTTTATTCATTTAGAATTACTTTTTGTATAAGGTGAGAGATAGGAGTTTTCTTTCCTTCTTTTGCTATGGATATCCAGTTTCCTCAGCACCATCTGTTGAATGGTCTGTTTTGCCTGAGCTGGGTAGGTTGGACAGGCTAGTCAAAAATCACTTGTCCATAGATGTGAGGGTCTGTTTTTAACCATCAATTCAGTTCCATTGGTCTGTGTGTCTATCTTTATGCCAGTACCATGCTGTTTTTACCACTGTGATATGACTTAAAGTCCAGAAATAAGAGTCCTCTAAATTTGCTTTTCCTTTATAAGATGTTTCTGGCTATTCAGAACCCCTTACTCTTCCAAATAAATTTGATAATCATGTTTTCCATTTATTTTTTAAAATTTTGGTGAAAATTTTATTGGGATTGCATTGAATCTGTACATCAACTTGAGTAGAATTGACATCTTAATGATATTTAGCCTTCCATTCCATGAGCATGGAATGTTCTTCCAATTATTTCAGTCTTTTTAAAATTTCTTTTAACAATGAGTTGTAGTTTTCTGAATACAAGTGCTTTACATCATTGGTTAAGTTTATTCCTGAATATTTAGTTTTTATGTCAATTTTATCGTCACCACTCTTTTGACATTTTTAGTTACTTTTATTGATATAATCTTCATTTCTAGACTTTCTTCCAGGCATCTCTCAGCTTTCTCCCTGCTAGAGGTGAGGCTGAAGCCTAGGCTAGGGCTGCAGGCCCATCTGGGTGAAAAAAACTGGTCTCTACCATTACTGTGATTTTCAGTCAGCCTGGCTTCCCTTCATGCTGTGAGTGGAGTCAAAATGGCAGCTGCTGACCTCCTTCTGACTTAGACAGGCTCAAATTTAGCTGTTCTTTGGGTTATACTTTAGCCAGCTGAATTTACTAATCGATATCTGAGATTGGTGGCCAACTGTCTCTTCTTCCCCTGTTTTGGGGAAATGGAGCTGCCAATTCCTGCCACAGAATAGCTCCTGCGGTGGATTGTTCTGCCAAAGTAGCATGATCACTGGCCTCCACAGCATAGCCTGTAGTTTCCCAGAGAGGCTGGTGCACTTCCCCCAAGCTTCCTCCCTGCCCAAGGTAGGCCTGGGGCTTAGGCTAGAGCAGCAATCTGATCTATATGGAAAGAATCCAGTCCCTACAAGCATGTGATCTTCAGCCAGCCCTACCTCCCCTTGAGTCAGGCATGGAGTTAAGATGGAGCTGCTTGCCTCTTTCTGACTTGGATAGGTTCAAACTTTAGCTGTTTTTAGGTTTATACTTTACTTTAGCCTGATGAATTTACTAATCAGTGGCTGAAGTTGGTGTCCAAGTGTCTCTTCCTCCCCTGTTTTGGGGAAATGGAGCTTCCAATTCCAGCTGTGGAACAGCTCCTGAGGCAGCTTGTGCTTCCAGTGAAGGATGGAAACTGGCCTCCATGACATGGTGTGCACTAGTTATGAATCTTCTCTGAAAATGGGCAGTCTCATCCTTCCATTCTTTCAATGATGTTGCAGGATGCACTTCTGGCCTCCTGAAGCCCCCAAATAGGTGCTCTACATAGCTCTGGGTGATCACCAAATGCCCCACAGCAGAAGCTGATTCTAGGAGCTCTTTATTCTATCACCATCTCGCTGGTTGTCCTACTGGCTTCATTTTTGAAGCAACTTTGGATCACAGAAAAGTTACAACTAGAGCAGGGGAGGATCGTTGGTGTAGTGTGTCAGTGATGGAGGATATATGGGAGGAAGTTCACTGGGACATACATATAAGATATATAAATGTGTTCAAATGTTCATGGGGCATTGTCACAGTAGGTGGAGATTCACACAATAACCAAGAGAATATTAAATTCCCATCCTGGAGAACTCTACCACATTTTCTGATGGAACAGCAACAGTCCCCCAAGTGCATGGGCAATGACTTGCAAAGGAGGATGGTTTACTTATGGGTCCTTGATATTGACAACTATGTTTGTGAGCCTTTGCTCTTGAAATTGAAACTTGGCCCACTGTTGTGGGGTTCCTAAGAGTTGCCTCCTGAGGGCCTCTTTGTTTCTCAAATGTGGTGTCTTTCTAAGCCAAACTCAACATATAAATGCAATACAATGTCCCCAGTGTGGGACATGACTCCCAGGGATGACCCTCCCTGACACCAAGGGATTAATACCAAGCACTGACTAGCAATGCAACTGGAAAAAAGTTCTTGACTAAAAGGAGGCAAAGTTAAAGACAAATGAGTTTATATGGCTAAGAGACTTCAAAATTAGTCAGGAGGTCATCCCAGAGGTAACACATGCATATTTCAGCAGGATTTCAGAGACTGTCAAAGTGGATACTACCCCATATAGTGAGGCCTTTGAGGGCTCTGGGGAAACCCAGGTCCTATGGTCAGGGCAGATAGCTTCAGAATTTGGTGACTTGCCAGTGGGCCCTACTTTATAGTTTGTGCTCCTGAGAGTGAGAGTTGGACTCAGTTATGTCTTCCCTACACATGGCTCATCAGTCCCTTCTATTTAAACCTATATTTGGTGCTGGAGTTTGTAGGTATATATCCAAGAGCCTGGAATCTGTGGGCTGTCCATGTGCCATCAGTGCCCTGAGCTTCAGCAGAAATGCAATACCTAATTTCCAGTTCATTGGACTGACCAAGAACAACCACCATACCAAGAAACTGCAAGCAAGAGAATCTCATCCTTCAGCTGTACCCATACAGATGAAGCCCCCTCTCAATGAGAGGTGGAGTGGACATCACCACCCCAGAATCCTCAAGACTGAGGAATGAACTATGGACTAGAGTGAACTTACTTGTATTCCACTATGTATTTATTGTGATTCAAGCAAAGGAAGAATTACTATATTGATGTGGAGGCTATGGGGGCAGGAAGAGGGAAAAAGAGGTGTAATATGTGACAGTTTTCAAGACTGGGAAATAGTCCTGAAAGACATTGCAATGGCAGATATAGGTCATTTTATATCTTTCCATAAACTGCAGAATTGGGTGGGAGAGAGTGGAAACTACAATGTGAACTATGGTCCATGCTCATTGGCAATGCCCCAGGATGCATTTATCAGTTGCAATGAATGTGTCACACTAATAAAGGATGTTTATTTGGGAGGGTGTGGGAGGTGTAGAGAGTGGGGCATGTGGGATTCCCTATATTTTTTTGTGTAACATTAATGCAATTTATCTTTTAAAAAATTAAAAAAAAACATACTAATTTCAAAAAAAAAGAAAAGGCAATTACCAAATTCATTTCTAATGGAAAGTGTACCCAAACTGCCAAAACATTCTAAGAAAGAAGAGTGACATGGGAGGAATTTCATTGCCTACCCTTGAAACATATTACAAAGCTACAGTAGGCCAAACAGCATGATACTGGCATAAGGATAGACACATTGATCACTGGAACAGAATTGCAAATCCAGAAATAAAATCTTGCCTCTACAGTCAACTGGTTTTTGACAAACCTAACAAGTCCATGTTAATGTGAAAAAACAATCTTTTCAAGAAATGGTCCTGGGAGAACTGGATATCTATAATAAAAAGAATGAAAAAGGAGCCCTATCTCAATCCCTATACAAGAATCAACTAAAAATGGATCAAAGACCTAAATATAAAAGCTGGGACCATAAAACTACTAGAAGAAAATGTATGGAAACATCTTCAAGACCTTGTGATAAGTGGTGATTTCTTGGACCTTACACCCAAAGCACATGCAACAAAAAAAAATAGATAAATGGGACAGCCTCAAAACTGAACACTTTTGCACCTCACAGAACTCTGTCAAAATGGTAAAAAGGCAACCAACTCAATGGGAGAAAATACTTGGAAATCACATGTCCAATAAGGGTTTAATATCCATGATATATAAAGAGATGTTACAACTCAACAGTAAAAAGACAAATGACCTGAGTAAAAAATGGGCAAAACACTTGAATAGACATTTATACAAAGAAGAAATACAAATAGCAAAGAAGAAAAAAAAAGCATGATAAAATGCTCAACATTACTAAGGATTAGGGAAATACAAATCAAAACTAAAAGATCTCATTTCACACCTATCAGAATGGTCACTATTAAAAAGATAGAGAACTACAAGTGTTGGAGAGGATTTGGAGAGATAGAAACACTAATTTACTATTGGTGGGAATGCAGAATGGTACAGCCACTGAGGAGGATTGTTTAGCAGTTCCTAAGGAGTTTCAATATAGACTTGCCATGTAACCCTGCAATACCACTACTGGGTATATACTCAGAAAAACTGAGAGCAGTGACATGAATAAACATCTGCATGCCAATGTTCATAGCAGTTATTCACAATTGCCAAAATGTGGAAACAACCCTGGTGTCCATCAACTGATGAATGGATAAACAAACTGGTGTATTCACATGATGGAATAATATGCAGCTGTAAGAAGAAATGAAGTTGTATAGTAAATGACAAGATGGATGAGTCTGGGGGACAGTATGTTGAGCCAAGCAAGCCAGACACAAAAGGACAATAACTGTATGATTGAATTACTATGAACCAAATGTATTGTGTAACATATTGTATGAGTTAAGCATTTTTTTATATGTATCCAGTACATTTACTTGAGAATGAATGTTTTATTCAACTATATTTTCTTTTTATTTCTAAATTTTTGTATATATTTCCAAATTATTCAATATACAAAATAAAGTTTTAAAAAAGGAAAAAAAGAATTTGTTTTTCTAAGTGTCAGTTTTTGGCACAAAGCACATATGTTTATTCTTGGTGGTTACCCAAAATTCCTATTTTACAGAGACAACTATTTCTGCTTCACTGAACTCAATTCCCCCATAGAAGTAGCTTGGAAAAAATGGAGTAATTTTTCCTCAATTACTCAGTGAGGAATTTGTCTTTCAACACACAGAGGGAGACAGAAAAAGGTAAATGAACTGATGGTGATCTGTAGATAAATAACCAAGTATTTAGTTGATTATCCACACAGAAATTTAAGTAATGTATACAGAGAAGAAGAATAAAATTCATGATATGGATGTTTCAACAGTGTTCAAGTCATACTTGTTAAACAACATTGATAAACAGAGGCCCTTTGTGCAATTAAGTAAAGTTCCCTCAGTAACTCATGAGCACAGCAACCAATGTACTGACAGCTACTTTGTGTCCCCTCAGCTCCCCCAAGTGATCCATTGGAGGTGTTTCCTAATGGCAGGGCAGTAGAGGAAAACCCATCCAATGCCAAGGTAAAGTTGTCTTTCTTTGCTTGAAATAGATATGTTGCTTTCTTCATTTTTGTTTTTTCAGTCAAGTTCAGATTTGAAAACATCATGCAGATCATGGAATTTAGGTACTATCTTCTTGGGTGTATGTGTAATGTGTGTGTGTGTGTGTCTCTGTGTGTGTGAGTGGAATCTCTTACTACCTGATACCTTGTTCCAAGGACATTCAATGTAGGGAGAATCAGATTGGAAAGTGTATGGTAAAAGGCCCTTGCATTAATGGCCATTTTGCCTCTTTGGAATAAGAATTTTTAATTGTCAACCAAAATGGATTTGAAAGAAAAATCCTCAAGGCCTTTTCTACAGGTTTCTTCTAATCTTGCTTTTGTGTTCTTGACATGATCATTGTTTCCCATCTGGTATTTTAGACACCAAGAAAGCAAAAAACCTGTGCAAACAGCACTCAGTATGACATGAACCTCACAGTGTTTGCTTTCCTTCATTGCAGGTGGCCTTAAGTACAAGGAGAAAAGTTGTGTATTCTGGTATCTCTCTGACTCAGGAAAGAAATCTAGATGACTATGATGGGGCTTCCTCAGATGTCATTAGTGTGGAGAGCCCAGTGATTCTGCATTCCATGTGGATACCAGGATTGAGAGTGTGGTGAGAAAAACTGATTTTCATAAAAAGATCTTTGATCACATTTCTACAGTTCCTGGAATCAGCTGGGATCCCTTTGGGTGGTCTGGCTTAGCATAAATTGGAGTTGTGGGTTGTCAACGGGTAAGTCTATGTAGTGTGGTTGTGCATGTTTGTGTGTGTGTGAACTTCTGTATATTTCTCCTAGACATAGTTCTTATTTACACAGGACAATAGCTACTGTCAACTATGTCAAGAAATAGTAAATCATTCAGTCCTCATCACAGTCATATGTAGCAAGTTTACTAAAGACACAACTCAGATGGAGAACCCCAGGTATGGAGACATATGTTCCCAATCTCATGTGGAAGAGCCTAATATGTGCCCCATGAAGTAACCTCAGTGTTGATACAATGAACCTGCACTTAAAACTGTGAAATGGGAATATTAGATACTGTACAAAGGAGGTCTAGCATCAGTGCATATTACCAAAATTTACCAAGCCTACAGAGTTTCCAAATAATGCCCAACATTATAAGGTAAGCTAAGTAGTCACATAACCTACTGCAACTTTCACATGCCTTCATATCTGTCTGTTGGGTGTTTTAAGTAAACATAAAATGACAAGATTTCCTTGAAACCTGACTTTAATTCACATGGGTCCACTAGGCAACTTATGAAGAAGGGAATCAAAACTTTGAACTGTAAATAAATTATTAATAATGTTCCTACCTTTGTCTGTCAGTAAGTTGTCAATAGCTCTTTTAATTGTGAATGATTTTTCCAGGAATTTGCCTCAAGGGTAAAAATTGAAAATCTGTTTCTCAGCCCACCACACTCAGTCCATAAGTAGCATGAAAATCACTATCTGGCCAAAGAAGAGGGAACACTGGGAGCTATCCCCCAGCAACTGCCCTACAGAAAGTAATGTGGAAATACAATCATTATGTCAATTCAGGAATAACAATTGGGACATCTGGGAAGATGGCAGACTAGTAAGACTGGGGAATCTCTTCTCCAGAAAAATAGCTAAAGAATAGGCTGCAACAGCCCCCACAAAGATCTTCTAGGGTTTAGGACAGCAGACAAAGGCTGGACACCACCCAGAAGAGAGAGGAACAAAGGGGGGAAATTATGATGCAAAACCCTGAGTTGAAACCAGTGGCTGCTGCTGCTAGCACCATCCCCCACACTAAAGCCACTTTAGAATTATCAGGCTTCTGGGCCTGTGACTACAGACAAACAGGGCTCTAGGGTTCTACCACCACAGGAAAGGGGAGAGAGAGGGACATAGCCTAAAGCTGACTCAGCTTCTGATGGACAAATTTGGTGTGCTGTGTCCCAGTAGCCCTTCCAGGCCAGGTGAGGCCACACAGTGGTTTGCCCTGGGAGCCAGCTAAGGACTGGAGAAATCTGACCCTTTCAATCTCCCTCTCTTCTAGCCAGGACTAATTGTTGAGGACAAGCCAAGAAAGGGGAGAGAGACAGACACAGCCTAAGGCTGACTCAGCTTTTGACTTACAAATTTTGTTTGCTGTGTCCCAAGAGCTCTTCCAGGCTGGGTGGGGCTGCACCACTGTTTGTCTTGGAGCCTGGCAAGGGGTTGAAGATATACAACCCTCACAATCACCTCCTCTACTAGCAGGGACTGATTATTGAGGACTCAAAGGGGAGTGGAAATATTTCTTAGCCAAGAAAAAGGAGGGGGCTACCAGAGAAGACTGGAGACCTGTCTCAGAGAAAGTTTGGATTACAAGGCTTCTAGCCTCCAGACAGGAAGCTCTATCACATAGAAATGATCTATGTTGCAACAAATACACCCCACCAGACATTGAACTGAGAGCTACCAAACAGCACCATCTCCTGGCAGACCAAGGACATGCACACAAGAAAATTAAAAATAAGTAATTTTTTTTCCTGGCCTCTATTGCACCCAGCCAAAGGCCCTAGGAAGCAACTCTACAACCTATTACTGTGTCCAGTGCCCAGTTTTGAGCAGCCAGCAGGACCATCCTAACAATCCAGGGTGACCCAAAAATCAAAGAGCAGTGGTAACCCACAGCCTCCTGCCACTAAATCCCTACAAAAGAGAAAGAAAATTGAGCATCTCAGTAAAATACAGCCTAATCAGATGCCTAGATATCAGCAAAAAACTACAAGCTATACTAAGAAAATAGAAGACATAGCTCTAGAAAAGGAATAAATCAAAGCCCCAAAAGAGATTCAGGATTTGAGAGAACTAATCAGTGACATGTGCACAAATTTCCAAAATCAAATTAATGAGTTGAAGGACAATATAAAGAGATAAACGACATCAAGAAGACAATGAGCAAATGCAAAGAAGAATTTGAAATCCTGAACAGAAAAGTAACGGAGCTCATGGGAATAAAAGACACAATAGTTGAGATAAAAAACACATTTGAGGCATACAACAGCAGACTCAAAATAATACAAGAAAGAATAAGTGATACCAGAGACAGAACAGCTAAAAGCGAGAAAAGTAAAGAGAGAGAAAAGAATGGAAAAAATTGAGCAGGTACTCAGGACATTGAGTGACAACACAAAGCCCCAAAATTTTAATGTCATAGTAGTTCCAGAAGGAGAAGAGAAGGGAAAAGGGGCAAAAAGAGTATTTGAGGAAATAATAGCTGAAAATTCCCCAACTCTCACAAAAGAAATGAATCTGCATGTCCAAGAAGCCCACTTTACCCCAATCACTATAAATGTGAATAGACGTAGTCCAAGAAACACACTACCCAGAATGTCAAATGTCAAATGTCAAAGATAAAGAGAAAATTCTCAGAGCAGCAACGGCAAAGCAAACCATCATGTACAAGGGACATTCAGTAATATTTAGCACAGATTTCTCTTCAGAAACAATGGAGGCAAGAAGACAGTGGTATGAAACAATTAGGATATTGAAAGAGAAAATCTGGCAGATGAGGATTCTTTATCCAGCAAAACTGTCCTTCAAATATGAAGGTTAGTATAAAATATTCACAAACAAACAGAAACTGAGTTTGCAAAAAAGAATCCACCTTTGCAGGAAATATTAAAGGAAGCCTTAAAACCTGAAAGAAAAAGACAGGAGAGACAGGCTTGGAGGAGCGTATAGAAGAAAGAATAGCAGAAAGGATAACCAAAAGAGTAAAAAGTCAAAAATAAGATAACATATGGAAATCAAAGAATACGATGGAGGAAGTAAATAGTGCATTTACAGTAATATCATTGAATGTGAATGGATTAAACTCACCAATCAAAAGATACAGCCTGATAGAATGGATTAAAAAACATGAGCCTTCTATATGCTGCTTAGAAGAAACATACCTTAGACCCAGGATACAAACCGGCAGAAAGTAAAAAGTTTGAAAAATATACCTCAAATGAATAGTAACCAGAAAAGAGCAAGGGTAGTTATACTAATATCAGATAAAACAGAATTTAAATTGAAAAAGTTATGAGAGATATAGAAGGCCATTATATATTAATAACTTCAAATGAATAGTAACCAGAAAAGAGCAGGGGTAGTTATACTAATATCAGATAAAACAGAATTTAAATTGAAAAAGTTATGAGAGATATAGAAGGCCATTATATATTAATAAAAGAGACAATCCACCAGGAAGATATAACAGTCATAAATATTTTTGCACCTAACCACCTGCCCCAAAATACATGAAAAAATCTCTAAAAAAACTGAAGGGAGAAATAGATATTTCTACAAAAATCATTGGATACTTCAACACCCCACTCACATCATTAGATAGAACAACTAGACAGAAGATCAACAAGGAAACAGAGAACTTGAACAATATCATAAACAGTTAAACCTAACAGACATATACAGAACACTGCATTGAAACTCATGGCATTACACATTCTTCTCAAGTGCCCATGGATCTTTCTCCAGGACAGACCATGTTAGGTCACAATGTAGCTCTCAATAAATATAGAAAGATTGAAATTATACAAAGCAACTTCTCAGACCATAATGGAATGAAACTAGAAATTAATAATAGACAGGGGGAAAAATTCACAAATATGTGGAGGCTAGACAGCACACTCCTAAATAATCAGTGGGTCAAAGAAGAAATTGCAAATGAATTCAATAAATATACTGAGACAAATGAAAACAAGAACACAGCATATCAAAACTTATGGGATACAGTAAAGGCAGTCCTGAGAGGGAAATTTCGAGCACTAAATGCCTATATTAAAAAAGAAGAAATAGCTAAACTCAAAGATTTAACTAAGCAACTACAGAAACCAGCAAACCAATCCCAAAACAAGCAGAAGAAAAGAAATAATAAAGATTAGAGCAGAAATAAATGAAAATTACAGCAACAAAAAAAAAAAAAAAAAAAAACAATAGAGAAAATCAACAAAACCAAAAGCTGGTTCTTTGAGAAGATCAGTGAATTGGCAAAACCCTAGCTAGACTAACAAAGAAAAAAGAGAGAAGATGCAATAAATACAGTCAGAAATGAAAGGGGAGAAGTTACAAATGACCCCACAGAAATAAAAAGAATCATAAGAGAATATTATGAGAAACTATATATCAACAAACTAGACAACCTGGATGAAATGGACAAATTTCTAGAAATGCACAACTAACCTACACTGATGCTACAAGAAATACAAGAACTTAATAAACCAATAACATTTAAGGAGATTGAATTCATCAGTAAAAATCTCCCAGCAAAGAAAAGTCCAGGACCAGATGGCTTCACAGGTGAATTCTACCAAGCATTTTGAAAAGAATTAACACCAATCCTGTTTAAACTCTTCCAAAAATTTGAAGAGGAGGGAAAATTACCCAACACATTTTATGAAGACAATATCACCCTAATATCAAAGCCAGATAAAAATACTAAAAGAAAAGAAAATTACAGACCAATCTCTCTAATGAACATAGATGCAAAAATTCTCAACAAAATACTTGCAAACTGAATCCAAGAGCATATCAAAAGACTTATATATCATGACCAAGTGGGATTTATCCAGGTATGCAAGGCTGGTTCAATATAAGAAAATCAATCAATGTAATATACCACATTAACAAATTGAATGAAAAAAACATGATCATCTCAATTGATGCAGAAAAGGCATTCAACAAAATCCAGCAGCCTTTTTTTGATAAAAACACTTCAAAAGATAGGAATAGAAGGAAAATTCCTCAATATAATAAAATGCATATATGAAAAACCCACAGCCAGCATCATAACCAATGGGGAAACATTGAAAGCTTTCCATCTAAGATCGGGAACAAGAAAATATGCCCACTGTAACCATTGTTATTCAATATTGTACTAGAAGTTCTAACTAGGGCAATTAGACAAGAGAAAAAAATTAAAGGCATCCAAATATGAAAAGAAGATGTAAACACTTACTGTTTGTGGATGACATGATCCTGTACTTAGAAATTCCTGGAGTATCTACCACAAAGCTACTTGAGCTAATAAATGAGTTCAACAAAGTGACAGGATACACGATCAACACACGAAAATCTGTAATATTTTTATACAATAGTACTGAACAATCCGAAGAGGAAATCAGGGGAAAAATTCCATTTTCAACAGCAACAAAAAGACTCAAATACCTAGGAATCAACTTAACCAAAGTAGTATATGCAGAAAACTACAAAGCAATGCAAAAAGAAAGAAAAAAATCTAAACAAATGGAAATACATTCCATCTCCATGGATTGGAAGAATAAATAGCATGAACAGGTCAATCTTAACCAAACTGCTTTATAGAGTCAATGTAATACCAATCAAAATTCAAGCAGCTTGTCTTATAGAATTAGAGAAGGCAATTACAAAATTCATTTGGAAGAGAAAGTGCACCCAAATACCCAAAAGCATTCTAAAAAAGAAGAGCCATGAGGGAGGAATTTCACTGCTTGACCTTGAAACATATTACAAAGCTACAGTGGTGAAAAAAAGCATGGTACTGGCATAAAGACAGACACATCAATCAGTGGAATAGAATTGAGAACCCAGAAATAATCCCTCACCTACACAGTTAGCAGGTTTTTGACAAACCTACCAAGTCCATGTTGACAGGACAAAACAGTCTCTTCAACAAATGGTATTGGGAATACTGGATATCTATAACCAAAAGAATGAAAGTGGACCCCTATCTCACTCTCTATACAACAATCAACACAAAATGGACTAAAGATATAAATATAAAATTATGAGAAGAAAATGTCAGGAAACATCTTCAAGACCTTGTAGTAAGTGGTGGTTTCTTGGACCTTACACACAAAGCATATGCAACAACAAACAAAAAAACATAAATGGGACCTCCTCAAAATTAAACACATTTACACCTCATAGGACTTTTCAAAAGGGAGAAAAGCTTCCAACTCAATTGGAAAAATTATTTGGAAATCACATATCTAATAAGGGTTTAATATCCAGGATATATAAAGAGATGTTACAACTCAACAATAAAAAGACAAGTGATCCAATTTAAAAATGGACAGAAAGACTTGAATAGACATTTATCCAAAGAAGAAATACAAATGGCCAAAAAACACGAAGAAATGCTCAACATCACTAATGATTAGGGAAATGTAAATCAAAACTACAATGAAATATCATTTCACAGCTATCAGAATGGCCACTATAAAAAAGACAGAGAACTACAAGTGTTGGAGAGGATGTAGAGAGATAGGAACAATTCTTAACTGTTGGTGGGGATGCAGAATGGTATAGCCACTGAGGAGGGCTGTTTGGTAGTTCCTAAAGATGTTGAATATAGACTTGCCACATGACCCTGCAATACCACTATTGGCTATATACCCAGGAGAACTGAGAGCAGTGACATAAACAGAAAACTACACACCAATGTTCATAGCAACATTATTCACAACTGCCAGAAGTTGGAAACAACCCAGGTGTCATCAACAGATGAATGGATAAACTGTGGTCTAGTCACATGGTGGAATATTATGCAGCTGTAAGAAGAAATGAAGTTGTAAAGCATATGACAACATGGATGAACCTGGAGGACATTATGTTGAGGGAAGCAAGCCAGACACAAAAGGACCAATACTGTATGACTGCATTACTATGAACAAAATAGATTGTATAAGATATTGTTTGATTAAAAAAAAATTATGTATCCAGTCTTTAATTGAGAAATGTATGTATTTATTCATCTGTGTTTAGTTTTTTATTTTTAATAGTTTATATCTTTAATTATTAAATATATGAAATACAGTGAAAAATAAAAAATTTTTAAAGATACTTAGATTATATAAATATTACACAAACATT
This sequence comes from Tolypeutes matacus, assembly GCA_026826555.1. Lineage (NCBI taxonomy): Eukaryota > Metazoa > Chordata > Mammalia > Cingulata > Chlamyphoridae > Tolypeutes > Tolypeutes matacus. Next base: position 112,138 of record JAKSZT010053942.1, on the reverse strand, counting down.
ATAAGGATTCCCATATGCCCCCCTCCTATGTCTCCCACAACCTCTCACACAAACAACCTTCATTAGTGTGGCATATCACCTGCAATGGATATACACATTAATCATGGACCATAGTTCACATTGTAGACCACACTTTCTCCCACAAAATTCTGCATGTTATATGATGATATAAAATAGCCTACATATGTCATTGCAATGTTATTTAGGATAATTCCCAATTCCTGAAAAAGTCCCTGTATTACAACTGCTTTTCCCTCTCCCTGCCCCCAGAGCATCCAGTGGCCAGTGACTCCACATTAATGTTGTAATTTCTTCCATTTCTTTAATCACGATATGTCTATAATAGAATACCATTAAGTCCACTCTAACCTAATGCTCTTCCCCCAATCCTGAGGAGTCTGAGATGGTGATGTCCACTACACCTCCAAGTGAAGGGTGCTTATATTCCATGGATAAGATGGATGGGGTTATCCTGCCTGCAGCTGCAGACTCTCTCCATCCCCTGGGATGGCTGTTGTCTATCATCATCTCCCCACCAGATGTCTTGGGTGACTCCATTGAGCTGTAGAGCAGGAGTTGCGGCTCCACTGAGATTTCAGGCCCAGCTGGCACATGGACAGCCCAAAGGCTACAGTCTCTGGATGAACACCTACAAACTCCAGCACAAAGTATAGGTTTGAATAGAAGGGACAGATGAACCATGTGCAGGGTTTTGAGTCTAACCCTTTCACTCTCAGGAGCACAGATTCCAAATTAGGGCCCAATGATAAGGCACCAAACTCTGGAGCTATCTGCCCTGACATAGGACCTGGGTGTCTCCAGAGCTCTCAGGAGCCCCTGTATTTAGGGTGATATCCACTTTGGAAGCCTATGACATCTTACTGAGATGTGCATAAGCGTTATCTCTGGGAAGACCTCCCAACTCATTTTGAAGTCTCTTAGCCATATGAATTCAATTGTCTTTACCTTTTCCCCCTTTTATTCAAGTGCTTTTTCCAGTCATATTGCCAGTTGGCACTTGGTAGTAATCCCTCAGTGCCAGGGAGTCTCATCCCTGGCAGTCATGTCCCATGCTGGGAGGAAGGTAATGCATTCATATGCTGAGTTGGGCTTGGAGAGAGGCTACATTTGAGTAACAAGGAGACTCTCAGGAGGCAACCCTTAAGCACCCCATAACAAATAGGCTGTTTCAATTTCAGGAGCAAAGACTTGTAAAGCTAGTCATGAATAACAGGGGCCCATCAGAGGATCATCCTTCTTGACCAGACACTGCCCCTGCACTTGGGGGACTGTTGCTGCTCCCTTGGAAAATGTGGCAGAGCTCTCCAGGATGGGAATTCAGTATTTTCTCATTTATTGAGTGATTCTCCACCCACTGTGATCATGCCCTGTGAACATTTGAACAATTTTATATACCTTGTATGTATGTTCAGGTAAACTTCCTCCCATGAACCCCCCATCCCTGACTCCCTTCACCAATGATCCTCTCCCACCCCAGTTGTAACCCATATGTGATCCAAAGCTTCTTTAAAGATTAAGCCAATACAATAGCCAAATACCATTAATAGGAAAATGAAATAATAATAAGTTTAAATGCAAGAGATAAAATACATGAAAACTTAAAAGAAAAAATACTAAAAATAAAATTCAAAGATTTGGATATTCAAAAATGAAAAAAAAAAATTTTGGACATTTTGCCTTTTATCACTGCAATATTGGGTGTCCAGTCTGTACCATGGCACCTTCTGTCTCTCACTCCCCAGTGTCTCACTATTTTTCATTTTCTTTTCAAAGAAGTTTTAAGTCACAGCAAAGTCACACACAAAATACAAAAGACTCTCATATACCTAACCTCCTCCCCCTTTCCTCCAACCATGATTGAACTGAGAGGGCTATCATGGAGTGCCATCTGCTGGCAGAACTAGGTAGTACACATAAGAAAATTAAAAATAAATTAGTTAGAGAGGCTTTTTCTGGCCTTTATAGCTTCCCCCCTAAGGCCCTAGGAAACAGGTCTGCAACCCACTTCTGAGTCCACAGCCTAGGTTTGAGCAACCAACAGGGATAACCCTAACAATCCAGATCAAACAAAGAATCAAAGAGCAACAGTAACACATAGTCTCCTACCATGAAATCCCAATGAAAGAGAAAGAGATTGAGAATCTGAGTAAACTATATCCTAACCAAATGCTTAGACATCAGCAAAAATATGTGAGCCAGACTAAGAAAATGGAAGCCACAGCCCTGAAAAATTAATATGTCAAAGCTCCAGAAGAGATGCAGGATTTGAGATAACTAGTTAACAAGAAGCTTACAAATTTCCAAAATCAAATTAATGAGATGAAAGTATGGCTAAAGGGATCAATGACATCAAGAAGATACTGAGCAAGAACAAAGAAGAATTTGAAATCCAGAACAGAAAAGTAACAGAGCTCATGGGAATGAAAGACACAAGAGGTGAAATAAAAAAACACATTAAAGATACAGTCATCTGATATTCAACAAGGCTACCAAGCCCACTCAATTGGGAGAGAATGGCCTCTTCAACAAGTGGTGCTTGAAGAAATGAAAATCCATATCCAAAAGAATGAGCAAGGAACACCATCTCATACCTTATACCAAAATCAACTCAAGATGCATCAAAGTTCTACACATAAGAGTGAAGACCATAAAGACCTTGGAAGATGATGTAAGGAAGCATCTACAGGACCTTTTAATAGGAAATGGTTTCATGAACTTCACACCTAAAGCACGAGCAGTAAAAAAAAAAAAAAAAAAAAACAGCACACAGATAAATGGGATCTCCTCAAAATTAAAAATTTTGCACCTCAAAGGACATTATCAAGAAAATAAAAAGGCAGCGTACACCATGGGAGAAAATATTTGGCAACCACATATACGCTAGGAACCTAATATCCTGCATATATAAAGAAATCCTACACCTCAAAAATAAAAACACAAACAACCCATTTAAAACATGGACAAGTGACCTGAAAATACACTTCTCCAAGGAAGAAATACAAATGTCTAAAAAGCACATGAAAAAGTGCTCGACATAGCTAGCTATTAGGGAAATGCAAATAAAAACTACAATAAGGTATCATCTTACACCCATTAGAATGGTGGCTACTAAAAAACAGCAGACTATAAGCATTGGAGAGGATGTGAAGAAATGGGAACCCTCATCTACTGCTGGTGGGATTGTGGAATGGTCCAGCCACTGTGGAGGACAGTTTGGCAGCTCCTCAAAAAACTAACTATAGAAATTGTGTATAATCCAGTGATTCCACTGCTGGGTATATATCCAGATGAATTGAAAGCAAAGACACGAACAGATAAATGCACACCAATGTTCATAGCAGCATTGTTCATTATTACCAAAAGTTGGAATCAACCCTGGTGCCCATCAACGGATGAATGGATAAACAAAATGTGGTACATTCATACAATAGAATATTACTCAGGTGTAAGAAGGAATAAACTGCTAACACATGGAATAACATGGATGAATCTTGAAGACCTTATGTTGAGTGAAGCAAGCCAGGCATTGAAAGATGAACAGTACATGACCTCACTGATATGAAGTAAGGAAATTGAGCAGTCTCCAAGAACCATTGTCTGAAAAGATAGGTTTACAAGAAAGAGAAAGAGAAGAGAAAGTTGTGAGCCATCAACCATACAGATGTAACCTATGGTAAAGTGATAGAGTGTAGTTGCCATTGAAGGGGCAGCACAGGTGGGTAGTGATATTATTGCATTTGGTGGAGTAGGGTGGGTTAGAATACTCAGTATATTGGGGGAGAGATGGGAGAGGGACCAGGTGAACACTTGGGATTTGTGGGTATGAGGTTGAAAGTTCAGAAGTGGGAATGTTCTTATGGCAACATGACAAGGAAGTGTCACTGGTTTAGGGCATTGTTTGGGGGGGGCATTCAGGACAGGTCACATCTGGAGCAGACTTCTAGGGAGTGTGTGAGTGTTCATTCTGTCATAATGTGTTGTATCAGTAGGTGGAGACCACATTATCAGCAGGAAGGATTTGGACTCCCATCTTTGGGAAGACCAATTTGTTTATTTAATGGTCAGTGGAAATGTTTGTCATTACCTTACAGTGATGGACACAGGACAAGGTAAATATCATCAAAATTTATAAAATTGTATCATCTGAAATGTAAACCATACTGTAAACCATTGACAATGTTTAGTAGCTATGTTTCACTATTTGTATAACAGTTATAACAATGTTACCATCCACAGACAAAAAGGTTTTAATATGGGGTGAGGAAAGGGGGAGGAGGTTGGGTATATGAGAGTCTCTTGTATTGTGTGTGTGACTTTGCTGTGACCTAAAACTTCTTTGAAAATTAAATGAAAAATAGTGAGACACTGGGAGTGAGAGGGGGAAGATGCCACGGTAAAGAGTAGACACCTGTTATTGCAGTGATAAAAGACAAAATGTCAAAAAAAAATACTTCCCCATTTTTTTAATATCCCAATACTTTACTGTTATTTTTTAAGTTTTCGTGTATTTTATCACTTACATTTAAACTTATCATTATTATTTCATTTTCCTATTAATGGTATTTGGCTATTATATTGGCTTAATCTTTAAAGAAGCTTTGGATAACAGAAAGGTTAAAACCAGGGCAGGATAGGATCATTGGTGGAGGATGTCTGGGATGGGGGGTCATGGGAGGAACTTCACTTGAACATACATACAAGGTATATAAAATTGTTCATATGCTCATGGGGAATGTTCACAGTGGGTGGAGGATCACTCAATTAATGAGAGAATACTGAATTCCCATCCTGGAGAGCTCTGCCACATTCTCCAAGGGAACAGCAACAGTGTCCCAAGTGCAGGGGCAGTATCTGGCTAAGGAGGATGATTCACCAACGGGCTCTTGTTATTGATGACTAGCCTTACAAGTTTTTGCTCTGGAAATTGAAACTTAGCCTCTTGTTATGGGGTGCCTAAGGGTTGCCTCTTGAGAGCCTCTTTTTTGCTTAAATGCGGCCTCTTTCTAAGCCAAACTCAGCATATGAATGCACTACTTTCCTTCCAGCATGGGACATGACTCCCGGGGATGAGTCACTCTAGCAATAAGGGATTACTATCAAGTGCCAACTGGCAATATGACTGGAAAAAGCCCTTGAATAAAAGGGGATAAAGGTAAAGACAATTGAGTTCATATGGCTAAGAGACTTCAAAGTGAGTCAGGAGGTCATCCCAGAGGTACTGCTTATGCATATCTTGGTATGACCTCATAGGCTTTCAAAGAGGATATCACCCCAAATAGAGGGTCTCCCAAGGGCTCTGGAGGCACCCAGGTCCTATATAAGTTTGGATAACTCTAGAGTTTGGTGCCTTATCAGTGGGCCCTACTCTGAAATCTATGCTCCTGAGAGTGACAGAGTTGGAATTAAATAAATCCTCCCTGCACATGCTCAATCAGTCCCTTCTATTCAAACCTATTAATGGTGCTGGAGTTTGTAGGTATACTTCCAGAGACTGGAGTCTTTGGTCTGCCCATGTGCCTCAGTAGAGCTGCAACTCCTACTCCAATGCTCAATGGACTCAATGGACTCACCCAGGATATATGGTGGGGAGATAATGATGGACAACGGCCATCCCAGGGAATGGAGAAAGTCTGCAACTGCAGGCAGGATAACCCCATCCATTTTATACATGGGAAAGCACCCTCTCACTTGGAGATGGAGTAGACATCACCATCCAAGACTCCTCAGGATTGGGGAAACAGTTATGGACTAGAGTGGATTTATTGGTATTCTGTTATAGACATATTGTGATTCAAGCAGTGGAAGAAATTACAACATTAATGTGGAGCCAGTGGCCACTGGACACTCTGGGAGTAAGAAGAGGGAAAAGCAGTTGTAATACAGGACCTTCTTTGGGACTTGGGAATTATACTGAGTGACATTGCAATGACAGCTATAGGCCATTTTATATTAGCATATAACATGCAGAACTGTGTGGGAGAGAGTGTGGTCTACAATGTGAACTATGGTCAATGCTTAGTGGCAAAGCCCCAGGATGTGTATATCCATTGCAGGTGATGTGCCACACTAATGAAAGTTGTTTATGTGGGAGGTTCGGGGAGGTGTGGGAAGTGGGGCATATGGGAATCCCTATTATGTTTGTGTAACATTTATATAATCTATATATCTTATAAAAAGTTAAAAAAAATTTTTTAAATAAATAAAAACTCATTAAAGGCATACAACATGAAACATGAAATGAAAGAAGGAAGAATAATTGATACCAAAGACAGAACAGCTGAATTTGAAGAGGAAAAAGAACAGAGGGAGAAAAAAAAAAGGAAAAATTGAGCAGGAGCTCAGGGCATTGGAATGACAACACAAAAAGCAACAATATATATGTCATAGTAGTTCCAGAAGAAGAGAAGGGAAAAGGGACAAAAAGAGTATTTGAGGAAATAATAGCTGAAAATTTCCCAACTCTCACAAAATAAATGAACCTACATGTCTAAGTCCACTTTACCCCAATCAGTATAAATCTGAATAAATGTACTCCAATAAACATATTCCTCAGAATGTCAAATGTCAGTGATAAAGAGAAAATTCTCAGAGAAGTAGAGAGATGCAAACCATCACTTATAAGGGGCATCCAGTAAGACTTAGTGCAGATTTCATGGAGGCAAGAAGACAGCAGTTTGATACAGTTAGGAGACTGAAGGAGAAAAACTGCCAGCTAAGAATTCTGCATCCAGAAAATTGTCCTTCAAATATGAAGGTGAGTTTAAAATATTCACAAACAAACAGAAGCTAAGAGAGAACGTAATAAAGAATCCATCTTGCAGGAAATATTTAAGAAAGCCTTAGATCTTGAAAGAAAAAGACAGGAGAGAGAGGCCTGGAGGTGATACAAAGAAAGGATAACCAAAAGAGTAAAAAGACAGACCAAAATATATGACAAATGAAAACCAAACAATAAAATGGTTAAAATAAATAATGTATTTACAGTAATATCAATGAATGTGAATGTATTAAACTTGCTAATCAAAAGATATATACTGACAGAATGTATAGAAAAAAACCTGAGCACTCCATATGCTGCTTACAAGAGATCCACCCTAGACCCAGGGATACTAACACAGAAAGTGAAATTTGGAAAAAGACACTCCATGCAAATAGTAACCAAAAAGGAACAGAGCTAGCTATACTATCATCGGACAAAACAGACTTTAAATACAAAAAAATTATAAGACATAGGGAAGGTCATTAAATATTAATAAAAGGGTCAATCCACCAGGAAGATATAATAGACATAAATATCTATGCACCTAACCCAGGCAACCCAAAATACATGAGACAAACTCTCACAAAACTGAAGGGAGAAATAGACATCTCTACAATAATCATTGGAGACTTCAACACACCACTCACATCATTAGACAGAACTAGACAGAAGAACAACAAGGAAATAGAGAACTTAAACAATATGATAAATGAGTTAGACCTAAAAGACATATACAGGATGCTGCATCCAAACTCAGTGGGCTATACATTCTTTTCACATGCCCATGGATCCTTCTTCAGGACAGACCACATGTTAGGGCATAATGCAGCTCTCAATAAATATTTAAAAAATTGAAATTATACAAATCATCTTCTCAGGTCATAAGGGAATGAAACTGGAAATCAATAACAAGCAGGAAAAAGGTAAATTTGCAAATGTGTGGAGGCTAAACAACTCACTCCTAAATAATCAGTGGGTCAAAGAAGAAATTGCAAGTGAAGTCAGTAAATATATTGAGACAAATGAAAATGAGAACACAACTTAGTCACTGTTGGTAGGAATGCAGAATAATACAGCCACTGTGGAGGACTGTTTGGCAGTTTCTAAAGAAGTTGAATATAGATTTGCCACATGACTCTGTAATACCACTATTGGGCATATACCCAGAAGAACTGGCAGTGGTCACACGAGCAGACATCTGCACACCAATGTTCATAGCGACATAATTCACAATTGCCAAAAGCTGGAAACAAACCAGGTGTCTATCTTCTGAAGAATGGATAAACAAACTGTGCTGTATTAAAATGATGGAATATTATGCAACTGTAAGAAGAAATGAAGTCATAAGGCATATGACATGGGTGAACCTGGAGGACAGTATGCTGAGTGAAGCAAGCCAGACACAAAAGGACAAATACAGGAAGATTGCATTACTATGAACTAAATGTATTGTGTAACATAGTGTATGATTCCATTTATATAAAATGTAAATAAAATCAATTTATATAAGAAAGAATAAAGTATTTGTGCAAAAATAACCAGAAATGGGAGCTGTAGACCGCACAGGAAGCATAGAGAGATAAAGAGGTGATGGATTTTGTTTGTTAATTATTATTATTGAAATAATGAAAATGCTCTAATGATGACTGAGGTAATGAATGCATAACTACATGATTGTGCCAAATACCACCGATTTTGCACTTTGGATGAATTGTATGCTTTGTTGAGAGGTATCAACAAAATTGAATTTTTTTTAAAAAAGGCAAACAGCACTTAAAAATGGGAAAATATGTGAATACACATTTACCAAAGAAGAACCATTCAATTCTTTTCATCACTAGGTAAACAGAAATTAAAATCTGCTATGCAGGGAAGCGGCTGTGGCTTAATCAGTGGGGCTCCCGTTTACCATATGGGAGGCCCCGGGTTCGGTTCCCGGGGCCTCCTGGTGAAGGCAAGCCCGCCCGCACGGCGTGGTTGGCTGACCCAGCGAGCACAAGCAGCAAGGGGGGGGATAGATGAATAAATAAATAAAATCTTAAAAAAAAAAAAAAATCTGCTATGCACATACCAGAATGGCTAAAATCAAGAGAGATAATACCGTGGTGGGGACCGTGTGCGGGGACCATGGTGGGGGAGGGACCAAGGGGGGTAAGGACTGTGGGGGGATAAGAACTGTGGGGCGAGAGGCTGTGGGAAGGGTAAGGACCGTGGTGGGTAAGGACCATGGGGGAAGGAGGGCCACCCTGCGTTGTGGACCCGAGACTCTCATTCTGACGTGGGGACCCGCGCCGCGGCACAGCCCTCTGGGCCTGAACCCCGGACAGGACCCTGCGACCTCCGCCCGCCCACGAGCCGCCCGCGGAAGCAGCGACCCCAGCCCGGCGCGGCCACATCCCCAACCAGCCCGGAGGGCGCGAAGGACCTGCGGCGGCGCCGCGCACAACTTTGTGGGCCCCCCCGTGCCCCCCGCGCACAGCGAGCAAGCGGGAACTTTACCCGGAGCGCGGGACAGGCACTCCTGAAACGCAGGAGGGGGTGGGTCGCTCGACCCATTTTCCGCGATTATGGGGGTTCCCTCAGGCCCAGCACCCCGCTTCGCCTCACCCCGTCAGAGCCTGCAGGCGTCCCCTGCATGGCCCGCATTCGCCCTGATGCCAAATTGCGTCCGCAAACTCACCGCTACCGCTGGGCAAGGGATGGTGGCTGCAGTCCCAAGGGCCGGGCCTCACTCGCTCTGGCGCCTGCCCGCACCGCGGGACAGATATTCGGTCCCTGCTGCACTCCTGGATTCAGTGCGGGGTCACAGCCAGTCAGCATGGCCACGGCTCCAAAACACCCTGTGGACTGGGCGGGACTTGAAGGAATGGGAGCTCCGCGAGTTCAGCGGGCCAATGAGGTCTGGCCCTGGTTCAGGGACTCCGTCACAAAAAGGGCAAGGCCCACTCCGTGACGGACAGCACCCTGCAGCCAATCAATGCGGGGACCGGCTGGTGCACAGGATCGCTCTGGCGCTGGAGTGGGCCGGAGGTGGCGGGGTGAGGTGATTGACAGGACGCCAGCCAACGCGAATGCGGAGCGGTGACAGGGCCGGAACACCGGAAAAGACCGAGCCTGGGGACCCCTTCAATCCGTGGACAGCTCGCTAGCCCCTTGGAGGGGCCACCGGGCCGCTGGCGACTGGCCGGGCAGGGGATTCCCCCTGCAGTGGGGGTGTCCCACTCATAATGCACCAGAAGCAGCCTGGGCCGGGTGGCCGTGGGTCGCTGACACAGAACTGCCTGCGCGGCCGCTGGAAGGGTGGCCTGAGGGGAATCTGGACGAGTCGCAGCCCGACCCTGCTCCCGAGCGATTCCATTGCCCCTGCGCCCATTCTTTCCCAGAGCTGGAGGTTTGGCTTTTCTGAGGAGAGCCCCTGGAGTGCATATGAGAATTTTTTTCCCCTCAGAAATAAGTAAATAAGTAAGATATGCAGTATGGTAGCTATTGATAAATGCTAGGGAGAACAATAATACAAGAAAAAAGCTAGGGCATGTTGGGGGAAGAGTTGCAGTTGTAGATAGGGTTACTAGTGGAGGTCTTACTGAGAAGGAGGAAAAACCCAAAGGTGCTGAGCAAATATCATGTGAATAGGTGCAGGAGGGTAATAGGTAGAGAGAAGAGCAGGTGCAAAAGTCCTGAGGTGAGAATTCACTTGGTGACACTGAGGAAAAGTGAGAGAGTCTTTGGGGGTGGATTGGGGCAAGTAAGGGGAGGCTAAAAGGAGCTGGGTTGGAGAGATGACTGAGGACCTTGTTTGTGTTCATTGTGAGGACAGGCACTTTTACTTTAAAGGGACTGAAGAGACTTTGGAGGAGAAGAGGAAATTATTTAGGTTTTAAAAGTTCAATTCTGACTGCTGAGCTGAGAATAGACTGAAGAAAGGCTACGGCAGAAGCAGAGAGACCAACTAGGAGATGATTCTGATAATCCAGGGATCATGGAAATACAAAAATAATAGTAAATAAAGGAATAAGTAAACTCATGTTTGGGCACACTCTTAAGACCTCTGTGTCTCCAGGTATTTAGTTTGGGTGTTGACACACTAAGGTTCTGGATCCAGGGTTTCTTGTATAACCCTGTGTTTCTTTGTGTTCAGGTAATGATAACTGTGTTGCCCCCATCAACCTCAAAGCTGCAAAAGACAAACTGTTGCTGATGATGGATAAAGGCAGACACACTGATGTCACAAGGCACTCAGCTAGCATTGCTTTAAAGCAATGCCTTGCTTTTGGTCAGTGAAACAGGCATTTATTTCTCCTTCATCACCCAGCAACAAAAATGAGCCTCATTTTCCAGGCTTAGAAAAAAAATAGGGATACCAAAAGAAGTGAGTAAAAAGAAAAAGAAACAACTGCTTTCAGCATATAGAGAATCAGCAAGAGCAATCTGATCCTCTCACCATCCCATCCCTGCTCAAGCAGCTCCCTCCTACTGAACATATCAGCTTGTCTGTGATGGTGCAATAGCAAAGGAATTCAGAAAGAAGGTACATGGATTCTCCACTCTCACCATATCTAAAGCTGATAAAACAGAAAAACACAAACTAGGAGATGTGAGGCAGTTTGTCCAGCAGAGGAAAAGCATTAGCAGTATTTTAAAAATTAGTATGCTTTTCTTTGGGGATGTTGGATTGAGAGACAATTTCAACCTAAACTTTTGAAGGATATTATTAAATAGAGGAGTGAGAATTAGCAGCAAATAATGAGTGGGAAAAGGCTTGTATGGGCTAAGGCAAAAGTAGAGTAGAAATTTTAAAAGATAGTACAGAGAGGGGATGCTAAATTACATATGGCTACAAGATTGCAACAGGCTAGGTTCAGGGCTCAATCTGACTTTAATGCAAGTACACAAGCAGTTCTTAACAGAATTGGATTCCAATTTTTTCCATAGCAATTTTATAAATACATACCTCTGGTCAGAAGCTGTATGTGTGTATATACATTATGCACTATTTGCAAATCAAAAGGCTTGTTTGGGGTGAATGGTGGGTAGATGGTGTATTATAAAAACCTAACCCTATCACCCCCTCCCACCCCCCAAAGTTTCTCAGTGTTTATATTCTGGTGTATGCCAGTAGCCCCTATGGGGTTTGAGAAGTAGAATTTAGTCACTGTATTTATTGTATGACTATTTTAGTATGTTAAAGGTTGCCAATGCAAGATACAAGAGAAGGGTTGGCTTTTATAATGGGAATTTATTAGGGTAAAGTCTTGCAGTTCTGAGGCTGTGAAAATGTCCAATTCAAGGCATCATTGGAAATGCTGGATATGCTCTCTCACCAAAGTTCAGTTGCTGGCAATCCTGAACTCCTGCCATGTGGCAGAGCAAAATGGCAGCCAGTCTCTGCCTTCTCCTCCAGGCTCACTTTCTCCCCAAGCTCAACTGTGGGTGATAAGACATGTGGCTCATCTCTCCTTTGTCTTCTGGGATTTGTTGCTTCAGCTTTGGGCTGCTCTGCTGGGTTCAACCTCTGGCTTCTCTTTCAGTCCCTCAGGGTTTCTCTGTCTTTCTGGGCTGCAGATGATCCTGGAGTCCTCTCTCACATGGCAGGGTAAAATAGCAGCTCTCTTTCTCGGTCCTCAGTTTATATTGGACTCCAGTTCTTAATCCACCCTGGGTCACAAAATCTAACCAAAGGCCCTTAATCAAAAGTGATCTAATCAAAAGATTTCTTAATCAAAAGTGATCTGATCAAAAGGTCCCTTAACTGAATCTAATCAAAGGGCCCAACATAAAATAGATCTATATGCAGATGAATGGCTTCACTTTAAAACTGGATTTTCTGGAAGCCACAAAAAACTCAAATCAGGACAGTAACCTTGTAGAATTCCTAATTTGCCTCTGATCCCTCACTGATAAAAATGTGATTGATGGCAATGTTGATCTGTCACACAGTAATAGCATGAAGAGGAAATGTATAATAAAGTGGGCTAAAATCTAAGATGTGTAATAATAATGCAAAGCACATAGGGAGTTCAAGATAAGCACCATATAAACCTCAGATAGGATTGGAAGCTTGTCTTCTCCCTTTTTCCTTGTAATTTATTCTTTACACTCTCCTATATTATAAAACTCTATAAAGCATTTGGAAGATATACAATTTTGTATGAAAGAGGCCATAGAAAAGAAAGATGATTCATTCTAAACATATATAACCCATAAGCCTTTTTGCTCCCTTTTTCCCCAATATGTTGTGAGGGGGAAAAGTGACCCTTAACTGATATACTGTATTGGACTTAAAAGTCAATGCAAATGGTTCACAGTATCAGCAGCCAATTTATTGTTCATAGTTTGTGTATTAATTTGAAAAATATTTTCAGATGGCTTATGGTGAGAGGTTTCAAACTCATTGCAATATCATTATTGTTGGAAAAAAACAAAAGGCTGAATTTCATCTCTTGTAAAAGTTAAATTGAAGAGAAGCCTGGATTTTTCTTTTATGTAGAGCTGCCTTTCATAAAATGTTAAGGGGCTAGCCCTGAAATGCAGACTTAGTAAAGGAGGCAGTGAGCAGGCCTTACACATCTTACGTCTTCCTCAAGGTCACATTCCACCCTAATGACTCCTCTTCAGGTTCCAATCTAGTGTGCTGCTGTGAAATGGTCTCAGTGTGGTCTGAACCTGGAACTATTTCTAATTAAATCTTGAAGTGTTTAGTGTGTTTTCATTTTGATTTTCTATTTTGATTGGTCTCATTTGTATCATTACTATGGATTTCTTAAACCCTTGCTTCAGTTATTAATTTCTCAATTGTCCCTGACCACATTGTCATGCCTTGATCTACACAAAACAGAGAGGATAACTGGAGAAATTATCCAGAGAGTTTAAGCACAAAGAGAATGCTTGTCTGAAAAAGTCTCATTTAAGAAAAGGTATGTTGTTTATATAAATTATGTGAATAATGCCTTGACCCTCCAATTCTCTGAAGGCAATCATCCTCTTATATTTAAGGGGATGACTCTCATTTGAATGATTTAAGGGCAATCTTGGGGTAGGAGGTCACAGCTCAAAGATTGTGACTCATTGATTGGAAAAAAATCTTGTCATGTCAGGGAGATCGGTCGTATCTATTGAGTCTTTCCCTGGATAATACAAAAGAAATCATAATTAGCCTGATGCTTGAAATCACCTCCTCAGGATACTTTAGGAACAGAGGATTGGGTGACAGACCAGTTCCTTTGCTTACATAAATCTTCAATGGCTTATCTCCATAGTATATGACAAACAGGATCCTAGATCTATGAGCCAGAAAATTGGGCTGAATATTGCTTGTGAAAATCTTGTTTGATATGATAAGTTTTACATGCATCTGGATTAGGTTTCCTTGCCACCTCAAAGACATCAACTTAATGGATATTATAGCACGACTAGAATATCAGAACCCTAGAGAGCTGAGTCATCCTTTATCTCAGGGTGGGTCAATGTGTTCATGGTTCCAGTTGGGGAAAACAGGAACATTACTGCTTGTAGATTCCTTGATGAGGAATATTTCTTTGAGGGATTAAGGACTTCTCCTAGTTTGCATACTGACTTGTTAATGAGAACCTCTTCCCTCTACCCTGCTTCAATGGGACCTCTGTGGTAGAATGATGCTCTGTGAGTTGTTGGGGGGTGGCATGGTAATGGTCTGAGATAATGAGGCTTCTGGGAGAGTAAATTTCCTGAGAGAGTTCTCCCTACAATGGTGGCTTGAGATACCTGTTTGAGAAAAGATAATTTTTTAGGTCCAGCATCTCAAAATAGTAAGAAAATAGGATCAGGGATAAGAGCTAAGGCCTGAAAGTGATGTATGTTTGCTTTCTTTGGTAGCAGGTGGTTACCATTGATAGGCTTTGATATATATATATACCCATGTTAAACTCTGATTATTACTAAGCATATATACATTAACTCATTAATAATGCTCAGGCTGTAGAAGGGTAAAAAGAGTATACAGTATTTGTGTAAGATATTGAAGTTAAATTGATATCAAATTGAATAAGATTGTTATAGATTTAGGATGTTAAATTTAAGCTATGAAAAATATATACAGAAAGAAATGAGAAGGAAATCAAAATGGTACACTACCAATAATCAAATAAATATGAAAATAGAAATTAATGGAAAAAATTGAGGGATGAAAAGGTATAGGATTTACAAATACCAAATAGCAGAATGGTGGAAGGAAGCCCTCCATTATCAGAAAAAAGCTAGAGATTGGCAGAATAAATAAAGAAGCATGACCAAGCTGTATGCTATTTATAAGAGATTCAAAGACACAAGTAGATAGAAAGGGAAAGGATGGAAAGAAATATACCATGCAAATAGTAACCAAAAGAGAGCTTGGGTAGCAGTACTAATATCACATAAAATAGGCTTTAAGACAAAGACTGTTATGAGGGACAAAAAAGGTCACTCAATACTGATAAAGGGGTCAATTAAACAAGAAAAGCTAACAATTATAAATATATATGCACCTAATGGCAGAGCCCCAAAATATATGAAGAATACTGACATACTTGAAGAAAGAAATATTGGATACTTCAGCCACTTAAATAATGGATAGAACGTATACAAAAAAGATCAATTCAGAAATAGAATACTTGAAAATACTATAAACCAAGTAGACCTAAATAAATAGACACTTCACCCAAAGCAGCAAAATACACATTTTTCTCTACTGCACATACACCATTCTCCAGGATAGATTATGTGTTAGAATACAAAGCAAGGCTCAGTAAATACAAAATATTGAAATCATGCAATGTAAATTCTCTGACCACGATGAAATGAATCCAAGAATCAATAATGGAGGGAGAATTGAAAATTTCACAAATATGTAAAACTTAAACAAAGCATTCATTAAAAACCATTGGATCAAAGAAGAAATCACAAGAGAAATTCAGAAATATTTTGAGGCAAAGGAAAATGAAAACACACCATATCCCAAGATATGGGATATGGCTCAGGCAGTGTTAAGAGGGAAATTCATTGTATCCCTTCTGTGATTTGCATTTCCCTGATAGCAAGTGATGTTGAGCATTTTTTCATGTGCTTTTGAGCCATTTGTATTTCTTCATTGGAGAAGTGTCTTTTCAGGTCACTTGCCCATTTTTTAAATGGGTTGTTTGTCTTTTTATTTTCAAGGTGTAGGATTTCTTTATATATGCAGAATATTAGGCTCCTATCAGATATATGGTTACCGAATATTTTTTCCCATTGGGTAGGCTGCCTTTTTATTTTCTTAATAACATCCTTTGAGGTGCAGAAGTTTTTAATTTTGAGGAGATCCCATTTATCAATTTTTTCTCTTGCTGCTCGTGCTTTGGCTGTGAAGTTCATGAAACCAAGGTCCTGTAGATGTTTCCCTACATTATCTTCCAAGGTTTTTATGGTTTTGGCTCTTATATTTAGATCTTTGATCCATCTTGAGTTGATTTTTGAATAAGGTGTGAGATGGTATTCTTCTCTCATTCTTTTGGATATAGATATCCAGTTCTCCAAGCACCACTTGTAAAAAAAAAAAAAAAAAAAAAAAAGAGGGAAATTCATAGCTCTAACTGCTTACATTAAAAAAGAATAATCTTCCTCAGATTCCTCATTACTGGTGTACAAAAATGCTACTGATTTTTGTGCATTGATCTTATATCCTGCTACTTTACTGAATTCATTTGTCAGCTTTAGAACCTTTCTTGTAGATTTCTCAGCTAGCAATCATCTGGAAAAAGACCTTGACCAAAAGGGGAAATGGTAAATACAAAGGAGTTTTTATGGCTAAGAGATTTCAAAGTGAGTAGGTAGGTCATTCCAGAAGTTATGCTTATTCATTTCTCAGCAGGATCTCTTTGACTGCCACAGTAAACAGTGCCTCCAATAGCATGGCTCCTGAGGGCTCTAGAGATATCCAGAAACTATAAGTAAGGCAGACAGTTCAGGAATTCTGCACCCTGTCAGTGGGCCTTACTTTGGAATTTATGCTTCACAGCGTAACAGAGTTAGACTCATTTATAAGTTCTCTACACATGGCTCTTCTGCCCCTTTTATTTGAATCCATAATTAGCACTATACTTGATAAATATATGTTCAGAGACTTAAATCTTTGATCTATCCATGTGCCAATTGAGCATCTCCAACTTCTCTAATAAATATTAAAAAAAAAAAAAATTGTTCCGATACTACAAATGAGAACTGTCATAAGAAAACTGAAAATATCATTCAAGTTCAGCCAGAGAGTTAAAAGAAAATCTATATT
Organism: Tolypeutes matacus; assembly: GCA_026826555.1. Classification (NCBI taxonomy): domain Eukaryota; kingdom Metazoa; phylum Chordata; class Mammalia; order Cingulata; family Chlamyphoridae; genus Tolypeutes; species Tolypeutes matacus. The sequence goes on along the minus strand of JAKSZT010053942.1, from coordinate 95,084 downwards.
TAAACTTTTTGAGGTATTTATTTAACTAATGAAATCATACTGCCTGCAATTTATTAAATTCCATTATCTTTTTCTTGAAGGGCCCAAATTTCCTTTATATAATCTTTATGTTATATAATGTTAATACTTTAAACTGCTGCATTGCCAACAACCCTCCTAGTCTCAATGCAATGAGTATAGGTCAAAAGACAATTAAGATTAGCCAATGGCAACTTGGCCCAACCTGTGAGACCCTCTCCTGAGTACTGGAAAGTTAATTGTTTAACACCATTGTATTTATCAGAGGCTTAGAGCACAAAATACACAACAGATTTGCAAACAGGGAGCTTGCCTACTTCTCTTTGCCCATGCTGGCTTTAGAAATTTGATACAAAGTGATTGGATTCTAGTAATAGGTATTATTAAGCCCCTACAAATTGCCCCTAGGCATTATGCTGGGTGGTTGGGATACAAAGGTGATTAAGACTTAGCCTCTACCTTTTATCAAGAGAAAGAGACATGAAAAATATCATGGTATTGGATGGTAAGTGCCATAATAGAGGAGGTTTCAGAGTAAAATGGGAGCACAGTTATGGATACACTTCCAAATCTAAAGTGAGAGGTGGAAGAAGAGGAGGAGGGCTAAGTAAAGACTTTGTGATAGGGATACTCTTGTCCTGTAGATTAGTAACTGCTTGACCTCTAGTAGAGTGGCAAATGGAAGGTGATGAAGTAGAGAAGGGAATATAGAATATTCAATCAAATATAATATGGTGGAGGTGAGGTTGGATTCTGTTTCAGAGCAGAAAAGGCTTTAATATATTTATATTCTCAGAAGATGAAGCTAATAGAAAAGGGGAATTTGAAGATACAGGTGAGGGAGAAAAGAGTGGGTGCAAGAAGGTCCATGGGGGTGTTGGAGAGAAAGGAAAAGGAATTTAGAGGCAAGGATGAGCCTTTGATAGGACTGTTGGCCCCAACCCCCAAGACCAAATAAAGGAAAATAATTTGCAGCCTTATTCACAAATAAAGCAGGGATTAAAAACCTCTTTGTGGTGGTAATTTCATATCACTATTATTAATATAACCCAGAAACTTGAGTCCCTACTAAGGCATCTTGTTTATTGTTTGCTCTGCAACTGTGTCTGAATCATGCCACCATTATTGCCAGAATAAAGAAAGTGATGACTGTGGGCTGTGGATTAGATTTATTGATATTCTAAAGACAATATTCATGGAGCAAGTTTCCATGTTGGGTGCTTAAAAATAGACTAAGGGGGAGAAAAGAGATTCCCACATGATACCTGTTCCAACAATCACAAGAAATTACTGCATTGAGCTGTAGGGTAGGAGTTGCAGGTGGGCCACACTTGTGGGAGATGTTTGTGTGGGATGTGGTGAGAGGTGTGGGAAGTGGGCAACATGGGAATCCCAGTGGGTTCCGTGTAATATTTTGGGTAATCTAAGCACCTCTTAAAATATATTTATATATATATATATATAAATAACATTTTTGTGAGCAAGTGCACATATATGCATATATATTTATATATCATTTTGCAAATGTTGGTATGTATTGTGAAAATTTTGATTTTTACCCACAACAAAAAATAAAAATAAATTAAAAAAATAAAAAAAAATAAATTACTGCAGATACACATAGAATGAAAAAGGAAATGTTACATGAAAAGATAGACATACACCTTTTAAGGAAGGATAATGTCACGGTGTTCAGAATGTTATACCCTAGCTGTGAAGTGTATTCTAAGGTAAATATCTGAATTTATTCAAAGCAGAGTGGATAGCTTATCTTATGAAATGCCAGTTTGCTGAATGAGGAAAGTAGATATAATTTCCTTCAAAATAGAGTATACCAGATGAGAGCTGGTTTACAAGCCATGTCTCTAAAGCTGTCATTTTCTGGTTTGGAAAGTTAACACTGTGTGAGTCAGGCTCAGTGCTAGCTCTTGAAGGTATGAGGACAGGTAAGTATCAGGTCCTCAAGAAGCTTCCAGTCTGTTGCAGCATTTCCCAAACTGCATTTCATGAAATAATGTATTACTATCCTATCAAATGTTGATACCTTCCACAGAATGAATATTTGCAGATAGCAATGAAGCAGAGAATGAATCTGATTCTAAGCAGGTAACCTCAAGTTGTTAGTCAATACCCTACCTACCAGAAAAGATATTATGGCATCCACCACAGCATTCTTTAAGGAATTTATTTAAATAAATTAGTGAATTTGCTTCCAGGTTTTCCAGACTTTACTATGAATTTGTCATGGTGGATAATTAAAAGAGGGTTTCCTTCACAAAGTACCCCCAAATTTATTGAATTGAGTATTTTTCCCCACAAAATTTCAAGCAGTACCTTGTAAGATACTTTCCAGGACAATACAGAGCCTTGCCAATGTAATTCTGGCCCCATATCAGCTGTTTCACTGTAAGTTTCAAGTTCTGTGCATGGGGGCATTTTTTCAATGGGAATACAGCTCATGTTATCATAGTCATTCAAAAAGCAAAAGCAATTTTTATATCAGGCAGAACCATATGAAATTGCTGATATTTGACAACTTTTGTTCTACAAATGTAATAATTTCATGTGGTTCAACCAATTAACTCAAGTAAAGGAGATATGTATAATAAAATGGAAGACTACTCTCTAGTGAATTTTTCTAAAATAAACACCTAACCCAGATAATTCAAGCCACTCTTAAGAAACTTTTTCTCCATGACTAATTTTAAGCAGTATCATGCAAATCACAGTCCCAAGTTTTCACTCAACACATGAAGATATGGTGCATTGCCTTGTCTTTTCAGAGACCACAGGAAGATTGCAGATGAATGTGGGCTACTGAGGGTAAAAGCAAGTATATATTCAAAAAGCAAAACAAACAAGTGGGAATTTCAGTTGCCAGATGGCCAGTCTATCACTATCTGCTCATCCCTTCCCTATGTTGGAGTCCTAAAGGGACTCTGTCCCTATGCAGAGTTTGTTCTAACCCAATTCCCTCCCACTCCTAATAAACCCACTCAAAAATGTGAGTCTCTGAGTTCCCAGTAGATTTAGTTAAATTGATTTTTCAAAGAAGATTCATTACCTGGAAACTTTCCTTCTTTTCCTCTTCTTGAGCTTCAAGTCTTCATGTTTAGCAATTAAGTTAAATTTAAAAATGAAATGTTAAATTCTACTCACTGAATTAATCAATTAAGTGTGACTTAAAATATTAAAGTTTATTTCTAATAGTTTTTTTTCTTTCCAAATAGTATATGTCCATTAAAACTCAGGAACTGTCCTACCAGAACAAACTAATGGTCTGCTCAGTCTAGAAATCTGTCTCTAACAGCAGTTAATAATGAATGCCTCAGAAGAAGATGGAAACATTCGATTATGCTCTCTATCCAGTGGACTAACTACTTCCTAAAGATTGAATTCTTACAGATGTCAATGAAATGTGAATGAATCTGCTTTTAAGCAGGTAGCTCCAAGTCTTTAGTCAACATCCTATATTATTTTGAAATGTATTTTCTTCAAGTCACTATGGAACCATTGGTGCAAACTTGATCCTAAGAGGACCCAAGCTATCAACCAAGAGCTAAGAGATAAATTTACTCATTATTTTTCAGAAAATTATTTCCATTCAACTTAAGGGCTTTTGGTCTTACTCGTCTTTTCATCTGCATCTCCTAGCACAGTGCCTTAGAGCCAGTAAATATTTGTAGAATTGTATTGAATATAATTTACTCTTAAATACAGGGACATATCTGCTGCTTCAGCTCTTCATGACATATATACATTCGTGGTGAATGTATGTACAAATATCTTGACTTTATATATACATAAAATTTATATACCCATATACACCAATAGTGTTTTAGTGGTTTCAACATCAGTCTCACATTTAAATGTAAAATTATCCATGTTTTCTATATCTTCATTTTAAGGTGAGAGGAAATGGGGTGGGGGGAGGTAAATGAGTTGAAGGAAAGGATTAAAATTTTTTACTTAGGTGCATAGAATTCAGAGCTTTATAGTTCAGGTAAATCATGACATAGTTCCTTATTTCCATAATGAAATGTATTCACATTATTATACATCCTTGGGACCAGACAATTCAATTAATTCCAAACCCATGCCTTGGGTCTGACTGATCCAATGGTCTTTTGGGGGGATGTATTAGTCAGCCAAAGTGGTGAAATATCAAAAATGGGTTGGTCTTTATAAAGGGTATTTATTTGGGGTAGAAATCCACAGATACCAGGCTATAAAGCATTAAGTTTCTTCTCTCACCAAAGTCCATTGCCACGTGTTGGAGCAAGACAGCTGCCAATATTTGCCAGGGTTCAGGTTTCTTGGATTCCTCTATTCCTGGGGCTGCATTTCTCTCCAGGTTCTCTGGTTCCTCCACAAGGTCAGCTGTAGACTATCAGGTGAATGGCTCACTTCTCTCCTGGGGCCTTCTCTCCAACATCAAAAGTCCAACATCAAAACTGTTTCTCAAAAACTGCTTCCTCTGTCCTTTGCCTTGCCTTTTATATTCAATTCCTTCACCCACCAAGGGGTGGGGCTCAATGCCCTACTGACGTGGCCCAGTCAACGCCCTAATCATAACTTAATCATGCCCAGTTTAACAGATCAGTTTACAAGCATGATCCAATTATATTTTTGGAATTCAAAATTACATTAAATTGGCCAATGGCTACAGGGGATAAATGTTGAAAATGTGAGGAAGTCATCTCCATAATATGGTAAAATATGATTCTATCTATTACAGGCACCAGAAAACATTTATTGGTTTTTTAAAAAGAGAAATAAGACAAGCATGTACCAATTGAATAGAAAGGCAGACAATCCAATTACAGTTATGAAACTGAAGCACTGGGTCTGACAGGCCCACTGATTGCAAATGACTGTCAGAAAAAATGCAAAAGAATACTTGCCCACTCATATACACACATACCCAAGGATATATGTGCTTCCTGGGGCAATGACTTAGTTAAAACAAATAGCCTGGGAGCTGAAGGCCAAAATTTTATTACCTGTTTATTGTAGTCATATTTAATTGTATTAGATATTTGAAAGTTCACCAGTGGTCAGTGGCCTCTGAGGGAATTTTGTTTCAGGTATATTCTCCTTTTGTATGATCTGACCATCTGAAGGTCTGTACATAAAATGAAATTATTATTTATTATGCTTGATAAAAACTGACCTCCATCAGCTCAGCAACACAATCTTTACTCTGTGGCTTAAGCTTTATCCATCATCATCCAATAATTATTGATTGCTCATATGATTCATAACATTATAGAAGGGTGCTTCAAGAAAAGCTTGTTGAAATGAATCAAAGAACAATATGATCCATAGACTCAGAGAAAGGTGGGAGCTTTTTAAATCAGAGAACCCAGCAGTGATCATACTAAGAGAAAACACGATATATCTGAGAAACATTTGTGATAAAATTTAAATATTCTATTTTCTCTACCACATGAAAAGTGTGGGAGGAGAGGGGGTACTAGCAATAGACCCTGATAGGGATAATGGAGAGATGGGACCTTTCCAAATAAGCTCTTGATGGATGGTGGGAGAACCTTCAAAAATGTTGGCATTTCTGAAGCCATCCTTGGATGAAGCAAGCCTTGCCCTCTTAAATCAGTACCGCTTCTCCTGCCTGAGGTGTGAATTAGTAGCATTCACAGGAGCAGAAGTGAAACCTCTATTAAGTTGCTTACACTTTAGTTGTTTGGGCTCCATTTGCACAGTAAACAGTTGTGCCTGCTCATATCTGCTGTCTTTTTTTTTTTTTTTAATTATGGGTAAAAATAAAAATTCTCACAATACATACAAACATTTGCAAAATGATATATAAATATATCATTTTGCAAATGTTTGTATGTATTGTGTTGTAAGAACAATTTCTGCCTCCTATCAAGTTCTCATATTAGGATCCAGACTTCCAGGACCTTTGCCCTCAAAGGACTTTTGATCAAAAAAATAAACAAAAGCTCAGTTTCTAACACATTTGAGTTTAGATATTTATTTTCCCCCAATACAAAGAAGCTAATTAATGCTAAAGGATACAAAACCAGGAGGAGGACTCATTCAGAATGCAGCAAGGTCCTTTAGGGCCAAGGAAGCCAGTGTCTCCATATAAAATTAAGTGGAAGCCCCTGCCACTAATGGGATTGCTGCAATCATGGAATATTCCCATTGCCCTAATCTGTGGTGTCCAAGATTAACCCTAGTTCTTAATCTTGCCTTGTAAATTTCTCAGATACTGCAGGAACCTATAAACTAAAAACCTTGCTTCTTCAATCTTGTGATGTGGGTTCAGGGATACTGTGGCAGTTTGAGATTATTTCATGAATTCCAAAAAGAGAAAGATTATATTTGTAAACTAATCTATTCTTCTTGATGTAACACCCTTTTGATTATAGTGGATTCAGTTGAAGGACATTTGATTAAATTACTCTTAAGATTAGGGCTTTGATTCAACTGTCTCAGTAAGGTGTACTCAGGTTGAGGCCCTGTCCCATTGGTGGGATGATATAAATGGGCACTCACTCAAGAAGACACATGGGGGAAGAGAGAGAGCTCTGTCATTTTTGATCCTGGGGTCCTAGGGAGAAATGAGCCATTTGCCTGATGGCTTGCAGCTGACCTTGTGAAGAGACCAGAGCAACTGAGCAGATGAGAAGTCCTGAAAAGAAACGAACCCTATGCCAGGCTGATATAGGAAGCCCTGAGAGACAAGCCCTATGAGAGCCTACAGCTGAGATTGGTAAGAAGCTGGACCCACAAAGCCTTAAAAGGAAGAGGAAGCCCAGGAAAGAGAGACCAGGCAGAGATTGGTGACCATTTTGCTTAACTGACTTGAGTGAGAAAGCAACCTTGTAACTGTAACTTTTTACCCCAAATAAATACCCTTTACAAAAGCCAACAGATTTCTTGTAGTTTGCATCAGCACCCCTTTGGCAGACTAATACAGATACTTACTTGGATTATTTTGTATAACTTTTCCTTGACCTCTTGTGACCCATACTAGCCACCTCACAAGATTCTAACTTTTGTTTGCACACTACTCTGATCATTAATTGTTAGCTCAATATTCACCAAAGTTCAATGGCAGGAGTTCAGATCACAATTTCTCCTAAAATATAATGCAAAGACTTTGGAGCCAATAGCCATCTCCATTGTAAATAATGTATTCATAATGACTCAGGCAATAAAACAATGTAGTCACAATCTAGGTATCACTCAAAATACAAGAGAATTTCAGAGATTAAAACATTACCATAAAGGCTTCTTAATGATTCTTGTGATTGCATGAAGATATATGTTTTCTTCAGATCAAAAATGGGAAAATGGGGAGAAGTTGCTAAGGAGAGAGCTCATTCAACCCCTCATTCTGGGATAATCAATTTCCATAACAACTGGTTTTCTTTCTTGTATTCATGTTCCCATGTAATGTTTTCTTGTCACACTTAGAATATCTCTTGCCATAGCAAAAAATATTATGCAAAAGGAAGCCAAATATTTTTGATAAGTCAGAGCATCTTTTGCTTTGCAAGAAGATCCATTATTTTTTTCAAAAGATAAACAATATATGAATGACATTTGGCCATGTAAAATTTCACTAAATATCTATGGAGACTTTCATTCCTTCATTCATTTTAAATAGTTATTTTTAATTGTTTACTCATAAATAGTAAAATAAATATTGCTCCATAAAGTTTGAGACTCAACAAGAAAAGAACTCAGTTTATGATTTTCATAACTCAGTGCTGAATGGCAGCATCTATTATTGTAATGGCTATTGACCCCACACAGTTCTCTGTCTCTTTCATATAAGTGGAGGTGGGGAGAAAAGAAACAAGCACCATATTGGATGATTTAGAAAGCTGCCCAGTTCTCCTACAAAGTGTGTAACATTATCACCATTTTATATAGGAGGAAATTAACTTGCAGAAAGTGTAAGCCATAGCAAAGTCCCATTAAATGGAGGAATCATATTTTGAGTCAAATTGTTTTGGCTCCAAAGCCTATTTTCTTTCTAGACCACCTTGCTGAAAACCATATAATTTTCATGCTATTTTACCTAAGGCCTTCACAGATATGCTGCTTTTTAATCACTGGTTTAATTAAGTCATTAAAGTTTACGGTATTTTCACTTGTGAGTATTTGGAAATGATAATCTCTAAGGTGAAAGTGGGTAAACAAGTATCTCTGTCATTAACTTCTTTTTCCTGCATCCAAATCATAAAAGCTAATGATTCACCTAACAGAGATAAAAGTTACCCATGTAAAATAACCCCATTTAAGAATGTTGTAGTGTGAGTGAGAAAGCTTAGCTTTTAGATGTAAACACAAAGTAAAAAAACCTGCAGGTACAAAGTAGATTTCTATTCAGACATCGTATCCAATTTGAAGATCAGTTTAAATTATTTGATCATTAACTTCTAACAGAATTTTGGGGTCAAGATTGACTCCTTAAGCCCATGACAGAAATGAGCAGCACAAACATGAATGCCTTTTAATCCATCCTGCTTAGCATATCATAAAGGAGGACACATGACAAAGCCCAAAGAGATGGAAAACTTGATTCAAAATCATACACACCTAAGTATATATATATATAAGAAAATTGCAATGGGTGCTAAGCATGCCTGCAACCTCTCCTGTTTTTACAGATGAAATGAATCCTATTCCTAGAAGATACTCTGTAAGTATACTTAGAATGGATGACTGAAACAGTATGTGCTTTCTTCTATATATTATGATTTTTTTCTTGCCATTAATTTCTATATGTATCCAAAAGTATCTGAAGGCTTGAAGATTATTGCTGAATACAGTGGCATAAGTGACAATGGCCATCGTTCCAAAAATAATAAAGAGTCATTTCACATTTTTTAGCCCTGACTCCCTGGTCCCACAAACTGTTTAACCAGGACAAATCTGAAAATTGGAAATTTAGGTAATACAACTCCTCTTTCTTCTTCATCAGGACAATTATACTCTCACTCTCAGCTGAATATCCTGCAATGTTTTTACAACATATTCTGCTCAATGGTTAATTTTGCTGCATTTGTTATGAAATTTCCATTTGCTGAAGGCAAAAAATACCTTTCTCATAAGGAAATAAAATGTAAATTTTCTTTTTTGTCTGCAAAAAAAATTTAGTTTATTTTTAGGATATAGGTGATGATATCTATACTTTTGAAAAATAATTCTTACACTTAAGATGAGAAAATAGATGGTGTCTACATGACTGAGTCAGTACTGATAAGGATTGGTTTACTGCTGGAAGCTTCAGGAAAGAAGTCAGAGAATTACTGAACTGAACAGCAGCAACAACAAATTCTCACAGATAGGGTTTTTTCCTCATCATTTGTATTCATGAACATATACAATGGAATGTAAAGAGTTCAAATGAAGCTACAATGGTCAGCACATGTGTCCACATTTCATCTCTATATTAGCAAAAACAAAAAGAAAATAGATGGTATGATGAAGAGAATGATTTAAAATAAGAATAGAGAAGAGGGATCATATGAGGAATGGTAAAAAGTGAAGTTGTTTCCCTAAAGAAGAGAAGACTAAAAAATGACCAGTCCATTTTAAAACAGGAAGGCTCTGATGTGCATAACAATTGCCCTACATGTCTGACAAGAATACAAAGTCTGTTGAGCTTACAGCCTCATTGACATAAAAATTATTGTAATAGCAATCAGGCTACCAAGGTAGATACTTGGATAATTATCATAAAAATTATCTAAGCAAGACAAAAGCTGTATTCAGCTCAAGATACCCATGTTTTTAAAAAGATATATTTCAATTTTTTTTCTATTCTTATGATTTATTTTGCCATAGCAAAAAGTATACAAGAGCAGATGCATAGGACAAGGTCTGGGAGAGTATCGATTGTGAACTTCCACATCCTCTCCCCCATGGAATCAGGACTCATTAATCTTAGCATATTGATGTGTATTGCCAATGAGGGAAACTCACTTGAGCATCAGAGTCCAGAATTTTTATTGGCATTTCCTCACATAGGCATGACTGATTGAATCAAAGGCCATGTGGTTGAACTCAATCTCCAGTTCCTTCTTCTTCCAGGAGGTCAGGCTATGAGATGGCTCAAAGCCCCAACCCTTATTCACATGGTTGATCTTTCTTGTGTGGTCAGTTCCCACCCTAAGACTATCAGAAAGGCTGGCCCCAATCTGAGTCATCAATGGCCAGGAGGGTTATAGGTATGGGGATGGGGGCGGGAACCACCATGAATTACAAAAGACAGTTCTATCATGGGAAATTACATAGATTTAGATGGTATCTTCCAGGAACCTGGAACATAAGTTCCGGTTTTTTTTTGTTGTTGTTGTTAATTATATGTCTATTTAAAAATTTAAGGATTATTAATGAAAGCAGTTAAAGCAATCCCACTTTACAGTTTTGACAGAATAAAATAGAAAAAAATAACATTATAAACTAGTAATAACATAAATGAAATTTTAAATTACTGGCAATTTCATTTTTTTCCCACAGATAATAAATATATACATTTCTCAATTAAATGTAATGGATACATGTAAATTTTTGTTGTTGTTTTTATGTGTGTGTGAATCAAATAATATATTACACAATATATTTGTTTCATAGTAATGCAGTCAGGATGGTACAACCACTATGGAGGACTGTTTAGCAGTTCCTAAATAAGTTGAATATAGACTTGCCATGTGACCCTGCAATACCACTACTGGGTATATACCCAGAAGAACTGAGAGCAGTGACACAAACAGACATCTGCACACTGATGTTCATAGCCACATTATTCACCAGTGCCAAAAGTTGGAAACAACCCAGGTGTCCATCAACAGATGAACAAACTGTGGTCTATTCACACGATGGAATATTATTCAGCTGTAAGAAGAAATGAAGTCATAAAGCATATGGCAACATGGATGAACCTGGAGGACATTATGTTGAGTGAAGCAAGCCAGACACAAAAGGACAAATACTATTTCAATGTTTAAAGAAGCTTTAGATTACATAAATGTTATATCAACAGTATAGGGGAAAATTTTAAAAAAGTACAAATGGTAGAGGGGATTCCCATATAACCCACCCCTACCCCTCCCACACTTCCTCCCATTTACAACATCTTTCATTAGTGTGGTACACTTGTTACAGTTGATGAACCCATATTGAAGCACTGCTAGTAACCATGGACTATAATTGACATTATGCTTTATAATTTGCATGGCACAATTTTATAGGTTTTGACAAAAGGTACAGTGGCCTGTATCTGTCATTGCAATGTCATGCAGGATAATTCCATTGTCCAAAATATACCCCTATTCTTCCCTCTCTCTCCCCTCAGAACTTCTGGTGGCCACTGCATTGATATCAATGATACAAGTTCTTCCATTGCTATAATAAGTCTCTTTTAGTCCATAGTTGCATTACCCACTTGGGTTTGTTCATTTCTCAATCTTGAGGATTTGGGGATGGTGATGACCACTCTATTCTGATTGAGAGGAGTTTTAGATCCCATTGGGTAAATGGATGGAACTGTCTTGCTTTCAGTTGTAGATACTCTCTGATTTGGGGATGGGCATTGTTCAAATCATCCTTTTCTTAGTTGTCCTGGACAAGTCCAATGGACTGGAGAGTAGGTGTTGCAACTCTGTTGAGATTCAGAGCTCAACTGGCATATGAACAGACCAAAGATTAAGGTCTCTGGGACATATATTTAATAAATGTAGTACTGATTATACGTTCAAATAAAAGGAGCAATGCACTACCTTCCTCCTGGCCTGGAACATGACTCCCAGGGATAAGCCTCCCTTGCACTGAGGGATTATTACCAAGTGTCAACTAGCAATGCATTTGGGAAAAGATCTTGACCAAAAGGGGTAAATATTAAATACAAATGAGTTTTTATGGCTAAAAGATTTCAAAGTGAGCTAGGAGGTCATTCCAGAGGTTATATTTATGCCTGTCTCAGCAGGATCTCATTGAGTACCACAGTAAACAGTGCCCTTGGGTTCTAGAGACATCTAAACAGTACTGGAATGGCAGACAATCTCAGGAACTCAGCATCCTGTCAATGGGCCTTACTTTGGAATATATGTTCCCCAATGTAACAGAGTTAGATTCATATATAATTTCCCAAGTATTTTTAATCAGGAAAAGACACTCACCTTTAAAGACTTGAGATTTCAAAGTTGGGGCTATTTTGTTTTTATCTGTAGCAAAGATCCTGAAAGGAGTAGAAAAGAACTGATTCCCCTCACCTGTGTCTCTCTTACCCTTCAGAATGCCAACATTTTCCCATGGGTTGAAAAAAAGTGGGGCAACCATGTTGTACATCACTAATATGTCCCCACCTACTGCTGCCAGCCATCATTGTTGATACCTACCTGAAATTCTTGATGTCCCTTCTAATTCCAGGTTTCCAGAGAAACTTATGGATTCAATGTTGAAGATGGAAAGCCAATATACTTTCATGGGTGATAGAGTAATAATAGTATGAGAGAAAATAGGGATATATGAACATACATAGGAAAGAAGAAAAAGATTAATTACATGATAAAGCTTTGAAACAAAGCTAAACATAGGCTTACCACACAATCCAGTAATTGAGTTCCTAGGTATTTATCCAAATAAGTTGAAAGCTTATGCCAATGTACCTGCACATAAATGTTTACAGCTATTTTGTTCATAATTGCCAGAAATTGGAAACAACAAAGATGCTCCTCCATAGGTGAGTGGATATACAAACTGTGACATATCCATAAAATGGAATATTATTCAGTGAAAAAAAGAAACAAACTATTGTGTCATAAAAAAACATAGAGGAACCTTCAGTGCATATTGCTAAGTTATAGAATCCAGTCTGCATACTGTATCATTCCAACTATATGATATTGTGGAAAGGTAAAACTATAGAGAACATGAAATGAGCAGTGATTATGCTTTGTTTGGTAGGTATGAGGGAGAGTGATGTATAGGTGGAACCATGACATTTGTAGGACACTGAAAGTATACTGTGTGTAACTATAATGGTGGATATATGACATTACTCATTTGTCA
>JAKSZT010053942.1:24537-82000 GCA_026826555.1 Tolypeutes matacus | reverse complement strand
GTGGATATATGACATTACTCATTTGTCAAAACCCACAGAACTGCACAACACACAGTGAACCCTAATTTAAACTATGGACTTTAGTTATTAATAATGTATCAATATTGCTTCATCAATTTCAAGAAATGTACCAGAGTAATGCAAGATGGTAAAAATAAGGGAAACTGTGTGTGTGTGTGAGGGGAGTATTTGGGAACTCTGTAATATGTGTGCAATTTTTCTATAAACTTAAAACTGTTCTAAAAGTAAAGTTTTTTACTTGAAGAGAAAAGAATTAGTGTATAGCTTGTGCACACACAAAATCCCTTAATCCTGGGAATAATTATAAGTAATAGGTTGGTCTCTGAAAGGATAGTAGGGACATGTGCATGGGTGAAGAAGTAACAACCTGGACTGAAGAACTGCGTTCCACATAATTCCATGATGGGATTCCAGAAAGAAGTAATGTGCTTTAGAAGTATACCTTATTCCCAGAAGAAGGCTGTTGTGTTACCTAGCTACCAGCTATACCAAATAGAATGGGAATTGGTGGTGATAGAGAAATAGAAAGAGATTAAGGTTGTCCAGGAATAAGCATATGTTTGATTTGTGATATATTGAATGTGAGATGGCAGTGATGAACTTCTTTAAATGACCAATTAGGAGAAATGAAATGTGTGTGTGTGTGTGTGTGTGCATGTGAGTATTTAGAGGAAGGGAAAGAAAATGTGAGATGAAAGTGATGACAGAGAGAGAAACCTTTGGAAAGAAGAAAGTAAACTGAAACTCTGGTTATTTGAAAAAATTTTTATAATGTCATTTTCATGTAAGATTTATTCCTTTGTCTTTTTTATAATGGCATATTTACTAGGAAAAATAACTGTTCAAAAATCCATGGTTAAATCACAAGTCTTTGGTCCAACAAATTAAATGAAAGAATTAAAAATGAGCCTAGGGGATTGGGTGGAGCTCAAAGGTTGAGCACCTGCTTCACACGTACGAGGTCCTGGGTTCAAGCCCAGGTACCTCTTAAAAATTATTTTTTTGGTCTACTTTTCCAAGAACAATACATTGAAGACTTGAATTTATATTTTGCTTGATGCGTTTAATGCCCTTTTTTATCTCTAGAACAATCCCAGTGGATTAGTATGTAAGATGCTGTGGTAATTTGATACTATTTATGAATTCCAAAAGGAGACATTGATTATGTTTATAAACTGGTCGTTCCTCTGGGCATGCTACCATTTGATTTAATTTCAAAGGCTTTACATTTACTTGATTAAACCAAGATTGGGGCTTTGAATCAATCACCTCATTAGGGTGACTCAGTGTGTGTGTGTGTGTGTGTGCATTTCATCATTTAAAGAAGTTCACTGCAAGGGTTCACCACACCCCTGATGGGCCATATAAACAGAAGCTCAATCAAATAGATAGAAGAAGAAATACAGAGAGGAATAGAGTAAGAGCTCCACAGACACAGAAGAGGAATGAACTTTGTTCCTGCAGCTCCAGGAAGAGAGATGAGCCATTAGCCAGATAGTCTACAGCTGACCTTGTGAAGAGATCAATGTTGCTGCCCAGAAAGAAATGAGCCCTCCAGCCTACAGCTGAGATTGGAAGAAGTTGGGCCTATGGACCTTAAGAGGAAAAGGAAGGCTGAGCCCATGGCAAGAGATTTTGAGGTCCACCTGTATGTGATGAGTGACTGTAACACATATATTATCACCAATCTTGGCAACTGTATTAGTCAGCCAAAGGGGTGCTAATGTGAAATACCAAAAATGGGTTGGTCTTTATAAAGGGTATTTATTTGGGGTATAAGTCCACAGATACCAGGCCATAAAGCATTAAGTTTCTTCTCTCACCACAGTCCATTGCCATGTGTTAGAGCAAGACAGCTGCCGGCATTTGCCAGGGTTCAGGCTTCTGGGTTTCCTCTCTTCCCGGGGCTGCATTTCTCTCCGGGCTTAGCTCCTGTTTCCTCCAAGAGGTCAGCTGCAGACGATCAGGCAAACAGCTTGCTTCTCTTCCCCTGGGGTCTTCTTTCCAACATCAAAACTGCTTCGCAAAAGACTACCTCAACTGTCCTTTGCCTTGCCTTTAATATTCAATTCCCCACCCACCAAGGGGTGGGACTCAATGCCCTAATCCTAACCTAATCATGCCCAGATTAACAGATCAGTTTACAAGCATGATCCAATTATATTTTTGGAATTCATAATTACATCAAATTCCCCAACGGTTACATTCCACCCTCTGAATTCCAAAAATACATTACAATTCTCACAAAAAACTTAAATCAGTAACAATTCAAGTACAAAATCATATCAAAATCTTTTTAAAGAAATACAGTTCATCTTGAGGCAAAGTCCCATCTGCTATAGACCTCTGAATCTTAAAAAAACATTTAACTGCTTCCAATATACAAATGGAAAGACAAAAGATAAACATTTTCAAAATTATAAGGAGAAATTGGGATGTTAAACATGAGTCATGGATCCTCTACAGTTCAGTAAACTTGCAGGGCATCCTCCATTCAATTTCAAAGTCTTAGAGTCATTCTTAAGATGATGGTTTCTTCTCCTTGGGGCCACATGGGAACCCACCCTTTCCACAGGCTTGCCCAATGGCCATTTTCTTGATTCCACCCCCATCAAGCATCTGGGTTTCGACCAAGCCTCAGATCTCACCCTCCAAGAGTGTGGGGGGGATTGCCACACCTTACCCAATCTTTGGGTTAGAGTCTTAGCCCCCTTAGCACACTGAGGTGAAGACAACATTCCCCCTAACCTTTGGCATACAGGCTCAACCCTCAGAGCAATGAGTTGACCACCTGGCTTTCCCTAACCTTTGGCATACAGGCTCAACTCTCTCAGAACAACGAATTGACCACCTGGCCTTCTTTAACCTTTGGCATACAGGCTCAACCCTCTCAGAGCAATGGGTTGACCACCTGGCCTTCCCTAATCCATAGGGGACAGCTACACCCCTCTCGGACCAATGGGGTGTTGACCTTAACCGCCCTAATCTTTGAGGAATGTGCTCCAACATCCCTGCACCCTGGGGTGGCAAAACTCTTCCTGAACATCGGGTGGGGACATACACCCTCTTCAACTGCTGGGGAAAACTCACCCTCTCTGTATATATGGGTGGGGCTCCTCTCTCGGCCCAAGGAGATGTCTTAATTTTAGATCTCTGCTTCCATGGTTTTCTTCTTAAAGCTTTTTCTCCTTCAGTTTCTCCTTTCCATGTCCTCTTTTGTCCAAGCTGACAGTGGTTTTGTTCATACAGCATTCTCAAAAAAGTTGTTGGTTTAGCATGCAAGAAGCAGGGGTCCAAGCCATCAGACAGTAAGACTTTCCACAAGTCTTTCTGAGATAACTGCATCTTCAATTCTGAGTTATGAGTCCCAAGTTTAGTAAAGTCTTCAAATAGGACATTTGCATCTGGGAATTTGATTTCCAGAAACTTGGAAGTTCCTGAATTATTTTCTGTTTTCCTTTTGCCCAAAAGTTCAGTCCTTAGTGTATTTCTCTCGTCTAGTATTTTGCTATAAGCTGCAAGGAGAAGCCAAGCCACATTCTCCAAGTTTACCTTGGAAAGTTCTTTAGCTAAATGCTCTGGATCGCCATTTTCAAATTCTGTTTTCCATATAACACCAGGAGTTAATCTTGTTAAATTCTCTGCAACTTTAAAACATGGATCGCCTTTCCTCCAGTTTCCAATAATAGTTTCATCATTTACTTCCAAGGCATCATAGAAAGTCTCTTTAGCGTCCATATTACTATCAATAGTCTCTCCAAAGTGATCTAGGCCTTTTCCATCAAGCATTTCACAATTCCTCCAAAAAATACCCCTTACCCATTTATAAAACCGTTCCAACATTTTGGTAATTACAAAAGCACTTCCCCACTCCTCGGTACCAAATTCTGTATTAGTCAGCCAAAGGGGTGCTAATGTGAAATACCAAAAATGGGTTGGTCTTTATAAAGGGTATTTATTTGGGGTATAAGTCCACAGATACCAGGCCATAAAGCATTAAGTTTCTTCTCTCACCACAGACCATTGCCATGTGTTAGAGCAAGACAGCTGCTGGCATTTGCCAGTGTTCAGGCTTCTGGGGTTCCTCTCTTCCAGGGGCTGCGTTTCTCTCCAGGCTTAGCTCCTGTTTCCTCCACGAGGTCAGCTGCAGACGATCAGGTGAACAGCTTGCTTCTCTTCCCCTGGAGCCTTCTTTCCAACATCAAAACTGCTTTGCAAAAGACTACCTCAACTGTCCTTTGCCTTGCCTTTAATATTCAATTCCCCACCCACCAAGGGGTGGGGCTCAATGCCCTAATCCTAACCTAATCATGCCCAGATTAACAGATCAGTTTACAAGCATGATCCAGTTATATTTTTGGAATTCATAATTACATCAAATTCCCCAACGGTTACAGCAACCATGCAGATATTATAAGGTAGTTCTTATCATCTACATTTTACAGATGAGTTGGACTCTCTAGGGCCTTGTAACTGTAAGCTTTTACCCCCAAATAAATATCCTTTATAAAAGTCAACAGATTTCTGGCACTTTGATCAGCACCCCTTTGGCTGACTAATAAAGATGCATAGCACAAGACCTAGCGCACAATAAAAATTCAATAAAACATTGAGCTGTGGGGTGAAAGGCAGAGAGTGATTAAATGTTTCTTCCCACCCCAGCTAACTACAATTTATCATTTCTAGCTACTGTGATTATTTTGCATTCAGCACAAAGGTGGTAATCTCGCAGGTTTGTGAGCCTTGAGACTCCAACAGATTGGGGCTTAATTCTTGCTTGTTTGTCAAGGTAACAGAGCATACTCCTGTCAGTCAATATGCCTTTTCCTGCCTTGTTGAAACCATTTCTACTATATGTCAGTATCAGTTGAATTTTGCAAATGTTTCCAAAATATTTTAACAAAAGTTGCTATTAACTTGATGTCATTTTGGTAGGTAGGCTCTGCTGTTGTAAATTGTGATTCTAAGTGTATGATCCACAGAAGAACAAGCCCTTGTTGAAATATGAACAGTATTTAACTTCTAGGAAAAGTAAAAGCTATGGAATCAGTCAGTCAATTAGTCTGATGACAATATTTCTTGTTATAACTAAGCACCAAAACCATACTTGTGTTTTGGGATGAAAATAAAGAAAAGCATTCATTTATCCCTCCAAGAAATTTCTCCAATCAGAGAAGCAGAAAGTACCCAAAATTGGACTCATTTTCAGCATATTCCAGATTTAATAAAATTTTATAAAATGAGAAAAATATCCACTAATGCAAATACCATAATATAGCTCATCCTTGAATAAATATGTAACTTGATGAGTTAAGATCAAGGACGTTGTGTGATGATGAGGGTTTCAGTACTAAGTTCCCACATTATAGGTGCTAGCTTATAGGTTTTCCAAATACTGAGGGAAAATGATTATAAATAAATGTCTTCCTCCTGCAATTGAAGAAAGCTGTGTATATTCCAAATTGTTACTTTCCTTAAGTGCATAAAATTGCCATTGACTAAGTAAGTATAAGACTTCCAGGGGGCCTGGCTAAATCTCCCAGTTGGCATAGTGAGGCAGAGGCAAGGTGTGACAGTTCACAGCATGCTTCCCCTGACCTTGATGGGACAACCATGAGGATGTGGCATCTTCCCACTATGCAATACAACCCTCCATAATATTGGCTACCACAGTTGTTGAGGAGGAGGGCACAGGTATTAGTAGATAATAAAGCACAATGGATGGGTTGCTTCTGCCTTTATCAACTATCTTATGATAAAGGTTAGAGTATTTGTTCCAGAAAGCAATCAATGAATATCTATCTCTGTAGTGAAGTTTAGTTTTGGGTAGGCATGAATAAAAGGGGATAGGAAATAAGGAAAGAAGCTATGGCTGTTTTGATTCTACTCAGAGGTTTGACTAACAGTCTTGACATCTTGAAATGAGTCTAAGCAGTGTGATAGATGTTTTTCAGCCTTGTCTGCCATTCTCCTTCCTTTTTCAAAAGCACTTTTCTAGCAGGAACTCAAATAGATATTTGCATAAAATTTCTTCTTTTAATCACATTTAATATATAATTCACTGCTGTCAATTATGTTCACAGTGTTGTGCTATTATCACCACCATTCACCACTGAAATGGAAACGATGGCAATTTAAATATTAACATCCAATTCCTGACCCACACTCTGACCCCTGCTAACTTGTAGTCTAGTTTATGACACTATGAGTTTGCTTTTTCTAATTATTTCATTTCATTGAGATCACACAGCATATGACCTTTTGTGTCTGACTTATTTCACTCAAAATGATTTCTTCAAGGTTCATTCATGTTGTTGCATGTATCAGAACTTCACTGCTTTTTATGGCTGAAAAATATTACATCATTTGTATATACCATATTTTGTTTATCCAGTCATTGGTTGGTGAACACTTGAGTTGCTCACATCTTTTGGCAATTGTGAATAATACTGCTATGAACATTGGTGTACAAATATCCATTTGAATCCCTGGTTTCAATTCTTTGGGGTATCCACCTAGAAGTGGGGTAGCTGGGTCATATGGTAATTCTACACTTAACTTTCTGAGGAACTGTGAAATTGTCTTCCACAGTGGCCACACCATTTTACATTCCCTACAACAATGAATGAGTATTCCTATTTTGTTCTCTTCTCCAGCACTTGTAATTATCTGTTTGTTTGTTTTTTATTAATTAGTAGCCCTTCTGGTGATTGTGAGATGGTATTTCATTGTGGCTTTGATTTTTCCCTAATGGCTAATGTTATTGAGGATCTTTTCAGGTGTTTTTTTTTTTTGGCCATTTGTATATCTTCTTTGCAGAAATGTTGATTTTTGATTCTTCTCAAAATCATGTAAAATAAATGTAATTGTCCTTATAATTATATTGAAAATAAAGGAAATTATCCCCGAAGTAATTAGATGAACTGGAGGATTATATTCAGAAGCATATTCAGCTGTTCAGAAGCATGTTCAGATGTTCACTGAGCATCTACTAGGTATTGGACAATTTGCAACACACTACCACATGTATCATCTTTCAATTATTCTTAGCAACAACCCAGTGCATTAAGCAGATAAGTTTCAGAGTATGGAAGCCACTTGTTAAGAATGATATAACTGTTCAGTATTGCTAAGATTTAAGCCCAAGTGTTGTGAATCCAAGATCACTGCACTTTATACCTATGATATTAAATGTAGCACTCTAAATAATTTGCTACTGTGGTA
The DNA here is from genome assembly GCA_026826555.1 of Tolypeutes matacus. Classification (NCBI taxonomy): domain Eukaryota; kingdom Metazoa; phylum Chordata; class Mammalia; order Cingulata; family Chlamyphoridae; genus Tolypeutes; species Tolypeutes matacus. The sequence continues at coordinate 74,755 of JAKSZT010053942.1, read as the reverse complement.
TAATATTTGGAAAACATAATCACTCAAATTCTGTCCTGTTCACAGTGATTCCCTTTTAGATCTATGTCCTACAATTCTTGTCTCATTATTCCAACCAGGAAGCAGGAGAAAAAGACATAGGCCTATTATTGCATTAACAACAATAATAACAACAAATGGACACACTATTGGCACTGTGCTGAATTCTTACATTCTATAGTAGAGTCTGACTCTATTTTTGATGTTTGACTCTTGTCTGCTTTCAAGCCTCACCACTCCCCTTTACTATTCTGACCCAACAATATTTAAGAAAGCTCAGGTATTCCTTCCTTTGGCACCAGTAGGAAGTTAAAATCCTGCAAGCTCTGGCCTGTGCAAGGGAATCCTCCACCCCTAACTAACATAAAACCCACCACTGACTATGGTAAAACTCCAAGCCCTTTACCCCTTTCTGCTTACCCAAACCATTTTTGGACATGTTTTGGAGGCTGCCTGCTCTCCAGAAATTCTCATTATGTGAATAATAATTTTTTCATACCTCCACGGTATGTGGTGTCATCAGTCATGACATCTAAACCCAACTTTGTGTAGGGAGGTCCACCTGTATGTTAAGAGTGACTGCAACACATATTTTGTACTGATCTTGTCAACTGTGCAGATACTATTATAAGGTAGTTATTGTCATCTACATTTTACAGATGAGGAACCTGGAAGACAAATGAAGGACTCTGAGTATATGTATGTATGCGTGCACAAGTGTGCACATGCACAGGGTGACAGAAATTGGCTAAATGGCTAGAGGAATAAACTGGAAAGAAAATTGTTTTTACAACCTTAAGCAAATCCTTGTTAGCCCTTTCTAAGAAACACTGACTTGAAATACCAAATGACTAATGGCTGATTTAGTTGCATAAGGTTCTTTGTAGGGTGTTCCACAGACAGGTATAATGAAAATTGATATTTCAAAAATCCCTGCTTGTTTATAATCAAATGATGTCCTTCAGATATATAATAGCTCACTCACAAAATAATTTGTGTGTATGTTCCCTGAAGAAATAAGTTGGAAATGAAACTATTGGCTGGATTTTCACTCCTTACTGGTTTAGAGAAAGTGTAATTATCATGTGTTACTTTTTAGAACCCCTCATCAGAGTTTCAGTAGCACTAGAAATGGATTTCCAGACTCTTTCTTTTCCTGGCCACTTTTTATTGGATACAAGTTTTATTTGATTTGGTGGTAGTGTGGTGGTTGTTGGAAGCAGTGGTGTTTTAATGTATTCTTTTTATGGAATTTAACTAAACAAACCTTCCTTTTCTTATTTTCTGAGCTATGTTAAAATGACGACTGGGTGCTATAACCTAAGGAAGGGACAAATAAATCCTAGGAAGCACACTTCAACTTAAAACAAAGAGCACCATCTCTATAAAGTTAAGGCAGCATTAATTAAATCAAAATTTAATGAGCTGGGAAAGACTTTGTACCCTGTGGACATAAATACTAAACATCTAGCCCCAAGCTATTAGCATTTAGAATGCCCTGAAGTTCTCAAAATTATTATTAAAAAATGGAGAGCTTCCAAGTATACCATAGCTTTAAAAAAAGTTGGAAGTGTAGGGATGGGCTGGAAGAAACACATATTTACATCAGCTTTCATATCACAATAAGAACCAAAACACTAACTTATCATTGATATTTAGAGAATCAAAGTGTAATGGGCTCAAATGACCTTTGCTTTGAGAGGACAAAGTATCCAAATCAAAAAATAAATTAATCCATCAGTGAATTAACTAAACTCAATAAATTGGGCTGTTATAAATTAGGGGTCTAGCATAGGGAAGGAACAAATACATACTTCCTAAGTATCTAAAAAAATGAATTTTTTCCAGGTGAAATTTGAAATGTTGAAATCCTAGCCTCACCAGTTCATCTAATTTAGTCCCTGAATTTTAAGCACTGAAGGTATTATTCTTGCTTCATGGATGATGTGGCAAAGTCTGGAGGTGGAAAGTGACTTCACCAAGGAGATACAGCTACCAGGTCCAGAACCCAGTGACAAAATTCAAGTTTTCTTATTCTGAGTGAAGTAGTTTCTCTCCATTTTGGCAAATTTTTAAACAACAGGGAGATAGTTGCTTTTCTTGGATAATTTCAGTAACAATCTTCTCAGAAAAATAGTCATATCTTCCTAAGAAATTCCTGTTTACCCCAGAGGATAATGAAACATTTGCCTGGTGACCAGCTTCTGTGACCTGACTGCAGATAGATGCAACTTTCTAAAACAGTGTGATTCACTCACTGCCTGGTGACCTGGCATCCACAAAATCCAACATGGAGTGTTAAGCTCTTCTATCAAAAGGCCTTTATTAAAGTCCCAGAGGGTGACCTGCTCTAACTACCACAGCTGCTTTGGTAAACTAGAAACAAGTTCATCTATTTGTAATCTTTACCCACTCTTACTCTGAGGAAACATCAGAGAAAATATTTTTAGTAGTATTTACTTCCATTGCTAAAACATATTGTTCATGCAATAAATGTTTTAAATAAAAATATTTTAATAGAACTTCATATTTAATGCTGTAACTATACTCTTAATGCACCTGAATAGATCCCAGACAAATAAATTTGTGTAACATATATACATTTATTTTGGGTAGTTTCCCTTTTTAAAATGTATTGGATTTATTCACCTAATTTTTTTTGAGACACCGAGTAGATTATTCCAAATTGAATAAATTTCTTTATTGAAATTAAAAAAAAATAATTTTATTACAAAGCATTGACATTAGAAAAGAATGTGAAAATAATAAAAACACAAATAAAATGTTATCCTACAAAAGAAAGGATGTTTGATAGTTAATTAATTAAACAAGCCATTATACCTGGATCTGTTCTCCATGTGGATTCAGTAATTGATGCCAAAATCCAACTATAGGCCCTCCAAGCTCTCATCTTCTGCTTTGCTCTTTTCCTTTTTAGCAGAATTTGGGGGTGAGAATCCCACTTTTACTGACATTCTGGATAAATCTGTGAATGGTGAATAAATTTAAAAGCCCACTCAGGTAAAAAATGATGCTGTTATTTGGTTGTTAGTACAGGGTAAGGAAAGACAAAATACAACCACTGGTAGTTTAGGCTTAAATGTACTCTGAGTCTCTCTCACATATAAGGAAGATAAATTTCTTGAGAAAATTTTCTTGTAATGCAAACATTCTGAGCAGTTTTCTGAGTTTGTTAGAAAGCTTAGAAAGCATTATAGAAGTAGAAGCTATTAGAACTGGACCCAAAGGTAGATGAGAGAAGTGGCATGATAGAAGGATAGAAAAAGGACCAGTTTTGGAGCTTGCATGAACTGAGATAAAATCTCAGCTGTTACATTTTTATACTTCTATTCTAGATCAATATTCCTGAGCATGTTACTTAACCTCTTGAAGGCTTGGTGTCTTATCTAGAAATTTGCAGAGTAATTCTTAAGTCTAAATGGTACTCATATTAAATATGCAGTACAGATTCAATTTTATTATCGATAATTCTAAGGCTTGATCTTCCTTATACAACCATAATATTACAAATAACTCCAACAATTACCACAACACAGGAACCATCCCTCCATCATTCTTTCTTTTGGCAGGAGATTGGACTACTGATTACGTAGATACAAAACCTCCTCCAGGGACAGGTTTGTAGAACAAATTATTCAAATCAAAGTAAGAAATACTTTGGAATAGCACTTTATTTTCTTCTTTCTTATTAAAACAGTAACAATGAGGTTCCATTTGCTTTTCAAATGCCTGTTCACAAAGTCATCAATTCATATCCCAGGACAATGCCTGATGAAGAATTAGCTCATCCTCCATGAATGCACCATTGTACATTTTGAGACAAGTAAGGTGTCAAATACAAAACTCCCAGAACCTTGAGCCCTATCTCCAAATTTTGATGGGAAAACATAGTCCCAAACCAAAAGCTGCTTTCCTCCATCAGCTATGGCCTGGGTAAACCTTGCCCATCCTAGGTCAAACCTGAGAGCTTCATGAAAAGGAGTGGACACTCTTTCCTGTCCTTCCCTTCCCCTCTCATGTCTCCTTTTCTCTGTAGCAAGAATACCTCACTAAAGCATCCTGCCACTTGGAATTCAGAGTCAAAGTGGTGGCTGTGTAAAGAGGGAAATAAATAATTGATACCTGTGGGTAATAGGTTTGAAATTGCTGTATTCTTTGGTAACTGGATATAATTACAAGTACCCTGGATTCCATGGGGCTATGGTGCAATTATTATTCTCATTTCCAGAATAAAAGGTAAGGATTACAACAGTGTCACCACAATTCAGTAACATGAGAAAGTGATTTTACCAGAAAGAGTGGTAGTTCTGCATATTTTTCTTACCGTGCATTTGTGCATTTCACCTTGGGTGTCTCTATGTTTATAATCTTAAAGCACACAAATCTATGTGATTAAATCCTTATAAATTACAATGCATCACCACTATAGTAAGGCTACTGCAGGGTTCCTTAGTAAGTAGAAAGAAAAAAAAAGAAAAAAGAAAAAAAGGAAATTAGTGTATGATACTGCTTCATTGTAGCAGTGAGCAGGTTACCACATATTTTGGAAGTAATTAAAGACAATCAAGTGGTAGTTCCCAGCCTAATGAGTGGTTCTGCCATAGCCTCACTGCCAGGAGGCCCCTGTGTGTTACTGCATATTTCCATAGTATTAAATGGGGGTAATGAGTGTTATTGTTGTGTTGTAACAGCAGGGTGCACTGCTCACTGTTTGCCTAGAGCTCGGTTATAATTAGAAGGCAAAATGTGATGGCTGTTTTGCTAGACACCAATCAGAATCTATTCCTATATCATTCCATAGTAATTACCAAATGACATAGTGCTATTTTCCAAGGTGTTTACTTTGGACAAACAAGGAAGATATTTTTAATTTAATTAAGTAATTATTTCCTCTTGAGGCCTTACAACATTGTTTCTAATTTTGTTATAGAATACATAATTGTAAAATTGTTATTGACTTGTAATCACAGACTTATATACCATCTTTTCTGTGGTTTCTCCTGAGTCTTGGCAGTGAGGTTGCCATAGCATTGTTGGCATTGCTCAAAGTGACAGTGCAGACAAGAAGAGAGAGATGGAAGAAAGGAGGATAAAATATGCCTGTTCCATGTGGTTTTACAATAAAAGTTACTTTACTGGTAGCATTTTGTAGCAGTTTGGCAGTTTGATGTAATTATGAATCCCAAAAATAGATATTAGATTATGCTTGTAAACTTGTCTATTAATCTGGGCATGATTAAGTTGTGATTAGGGCATTAACTGGACCATGTCAGTAGGGCATTGAGCCTCACCCCTTGGTGAGTGGGGTAATCAAATATAAAAGGCAAGGCAAAGGACAGATGGAGCAGTTTTGATATTGGAGTCTTGAGCTGGGGACCTGGGAAGTAAGAGCACTTGGTTGTGAGGAAGGAGAGAAGACCCCAGGATAGAGAAAAGCCACTCACCTGATATTCTACAGCTGGCCTTGTGGATAGAAGTAAAGCCTAAAGAGCCTCATAGTCTACAGATGACCTTGTGGAGGAACCAGAGGAGCTAATCCTGGAGAGAAACTCAGCCCTGGGAAGAGAGGAACCCAAGAAACCTGAACCCTGACAAACATTGGCAGCTGTCTTGCTCTAACATGTGGCAATGGACTTTGGTGAGGGAAGAAACTTACGCTTTATGGCCTGGTGACTGTGGACTTTTACCCCCCCCCCCAAAATACCCTTTTTAAAGACCAACCAATTTCTGGTATTGTTCATCAGTACCCCTTTGGCTGACTAATACACATTTGAATATTCTGCATTTACATAGCCCTTCCTAGTTTCTAAGAATAGTGCCAGTATATCAACCCAGAGGATGTTTAGTTAACAGAACCAAGTCTTGAATAGGTCAACATTTTGATATGGCCTTATGTCATATGAGTACAGAGAACTGTCTTGGTTTCAAATAGTTTGACTTATTGTCCCCATGGATCACTAAAATGTCCTCTGGATTCCCATGCTTTCACTTTTGAATCATTGCTGTCCTTCCTCTTGATTTTAATTTGGGGCATGGGAGAAGCACTCTGGCTAGGAAGTCTGGAGCAGTGTTCTGTGTCTGGCTCTACCATTATAGAGGATTCACTTGATGGCAGAACATCACGGTGAAGAGTGTGTGTCCTGGAGTCTGATTACCTGGATTCAAGTCCTAGCTTTAACCGTATGAGCAGGGGATTAAGGCAAATTCCTTAACCTCTCTAAGGCTCAGTTTCCTCACTTGTAAAATGGGGGAAATAATATTACCTGCTCGTAGTTCAATTAGATTTCATGAGTGTATACATGCTAAATGTTTGTCAAAATACCTATATGAGTAAATTCTCACTAAATGTTAGCTATCGTTATTGTTCAGCTCATTAAGTCTTAGTGGGAAACAGTATGCAATTATTTGTTCTCCAAGGTCCCTTCTATCTCCCCAATTTTTGGATTCAATGATATTTTGTTTGAGGTTATGTCAAGAGAAAGTATAATTAGGGCCATTTCCACAACCTGACATGAAATACCTTGTTTCCCCAGTTTTCCACTTCATTCTACAGATAAGACAGGTGATAAGTCTGAATTCTTACTGTAGTAGAAACAAGAGAGGAAAAAACCTCAGAATCATCAAATGAAAAGTAAGAAAAATCCATACACTGGTTATACTTTTGTTTACAGCACTCGAAATGCAATTAAAATTGGCCAAATGAGAGAAAGCCCTTGTGAGGTAAAACCAGTGAGATATGCAAGGCGCTTTTCCCCTAAGTGCCTGGGAGTGGAGATTTCTCTCACTCATTTAGGCTTTCTCTGAAGAAAACTTTTTTAAGTCAAACAACACTTATCTGTCCAATTTCACCTGTATACTATTTAGTACCCCAGTAAATTTCTTCACTTGAAATTGCCTTAAACATTCAAAAATCCTGAGGCTAAGAAAAAGTTCCTCCCATTGCTCAATACCACAGAAACACTCAGAAAGGGAACTTGTCATAACAGAGAGGCTGGAGCGTCTTGTCTGTTCCTGGCAACAAACTACTGGAGTTAGTATTGTGAAAAGTAAGAATAGGAGAGTGAACCTTCCACATTAATGGATCTGTGTAATGCTAGACCTCAAGCATTTGATGGAAGGTCCACATGTGTAGAAATGGGACACTTGAAGAAGGACACCAAATTCCTTGCAGTTGTTGCTGAAACTCCCTATGGAAGGAATCAGATGCTGGCAGCAAACAACATATGAACTGAATGCCAAGCAATCCAGAGAGATCAGCCAATGACACAAATTGGGGAGATCAGAAAATTAGTAAGACCCAGACATTTTTCCCTGGAGCCACATGTCTAGGGTTTCTATGGCCCACTATCACTATAAACTATCTGAAATATTGTATATATAATAACATTTATACCAGTTGTTCAGCAAATCAGATGCTTTTTAGTTTCAAGAGTGGCTTCTGGAGTTAACACTTTAGCTGTCTTTATAAAAATCTGGATAATGGTGTAACTCCAACAGACCAAGATGATGATTGCTGACAAGGATTCACAGGTGCACAGATGCCAGGCTTGGTGGGTGGAGCTCCTGCAGGACTGCTTCTTATGTGGCTTACATCTTGACTAAGTAGACCACATGGCCCATGGAGCCCTGCAAATCAAATCACTCCTAATGCTGGGCCCTCCATCATTTCACTGTGTCATGTCCATCCATCTTCATGAGCACAATTTTTTATTAATCAGAGAAACATTTGGGCCTTTGAAATTGAAATGGATTTCAGTCTTGTTTATATGTTAATTATTGATAAATGGAACCTGGAAGACAAGGAAGAAGCCTGGCATGGTTAAAGACAGATAGCTTAAAAAAAAAAAAGACAGATTTTAACTTTATGTCTCTTGCAGTGAAAGAGAAATTTAGTTTAATAGGAACAATTTTTCAAAGGAGATGCCATCATGAGGGGGGGTGTATAGAAAATGGGCAAAGTATACTGAGAAAGAATGAACTTGTAAGAGGCCAAGGACACTTCCATAGAAATTGCCTAGGAGATATTATCAAGAGGAAGGGGTAGAAGTGTCTTGAAAATCATATCTGTACTTCTGCTGATGTGAACTGTAACCCTAGAATTAGATCCAGATTACATTATTTACAAAAGGCCAACATTTCCAACTAAGGCAATTTACTGTCTTTTATGTTATTTCAGAAACTCCTAAATTGTTCAAAGTCTTAAACAGCCTGGACTATATAATGTCCCAAGTGTCATATAAAAATGCCATGCAGTATAGTGTAAAAAGTACTGGACAAATAGGGTTGCTGATTCCTGGCTTAGCTCCATCATGTATTAACTTGCCTTGGGAAATTCACTTAACCTTCTTTAGTCTCAGTTTCTCTATATGGAAAATTGGGATATTATCCCTTCCACCTGATCCACAGGTAATATCCGAGGCATCAAATGAAGAAATTACCCTGGATAATTTCTGAGGTTCTTCTTAACTAAAAAATTTAAGATTTTCTGGTAAATGAGAACTAAATCTTTATAAAAACAAATGGGTCAGCCACATAGGTCTGTTAATTATGAATCATTTCATGCCAAAATATTTCTTTTTTATTCTCTAATTATATTACTAATCCAGTTGATTATCACAAGTGTATTTGAGTCCTAATATATTCCAGGTTCTGTACTGGAATCTGGAGATTAAGATAAACAAGAAGCAAAATCCAGAGTCTCCACCCTTAAGGAATTCACCTCCTTAGATCTCAGGCCATGTTGAAGAATCTTCCTTTTTTTGGTTTTCTATAAAACTGAAAGAATCCCATCTCCCCCTTTAACAGCATGAGACCTCCACAGTTGTATTTTAAAGGATCAAGCAGAAAGGGAAAAACATGATGGAGAACAAAAGATGCAGGTGGCAGAGGGCATTTCCTCTTGTTTAGAGGCCTGACAGCAGCACTAGGCTGCAACTCTACTTCAAGTCTTTACACTTCAAACCTGGCTGTGTGACTGATAGAAAAAATTAAAAAGTCCCTAAATATAACCCTACCTTGCCCATTTTAAGTGACTTATTTTTAACTGGTTTTCCATGATAATCTTCCTAAAACTTTTTCATTCTGTTCTTAAATGCTGTTCAAAAACCTTCAATGGCTCTCACTGGCAACATGCTAAATCTCATCTTCCCTTCCTCACTTCCTCCTTCCAGTTTGTCTCCCTCTTCAATTTATTTTATGTTTGGATGTGTATCATATCTCTTCAAAAATATTGTCAGCTTCCTTAGAGTGTGAACTTTGCCTTACACAATTACCTCCCATAACTTGCATCTAGTACGGAATCAATAAAAATGTCTGGACTGATTATAACCTTGTAATTTAGCAGGGATTTTTGCAGGTTTATATTACCTATGAAGTTTGGTGTGCATAATTCTTTTCACAGTGGATTGTAAAGTTTTTTGAAAGTAATAATGTTCCTTTGAACTTTTTATGCACCTGAAAGCCTTATTGGCATTTGATGTTAAAGAGGTATTCATCAACTGGTTGACACTAGAAAATGTCAATGGTTAGTTAAAGCCACCATTGTGATATTTATTGTAAATGAAAAAATAAATAGTATCATATTAAATAAGCACCTTCCTTAATTTTTGAAAAATGATGAACTTCCCTTATTCACAGGGCATTAGGTAAATACAGGGTTTTGACATTGGTTGTAAATGAAAACAATTGCATAGCACCAAATGAAAGAGTAACTTGCTTAAGTTTTCTCAACTGAAGAAACTACTGCATTCACAAGTATTAGGTAAAACCAGCATTTTGATATTTATTGTAATTGAAAACAAGTGTGTAACAGCCAATTATAAGATTAACTTGCTTAGTTTTCAAAACTGAAGGACCTCCTGCATTCATAGAGCATTTGGGAATACCATGGTTTGGCATTGATTGTAATCGAGAATAAATAACAACAAATAACCCAATTATCTTTCTTAGAATTTAAAACAGAATAACCTACTACATTCACAGAGCATTAGGTAAAACCAGTTCTTTGATATTGATTGTAAGTGAAAAGAAGTGTGTAGCAGGCAATTCAAGGAGTAACTTGCATAGTTTTCCAAACTGAAGAACCACTTATATTCACAAAGAGTTAGGTAAAGCCAGTGTTTTTCTTCATTGTGAGATCAAGTGGAAACCAGCCAATTAAGGAAGTAACATGCCTAGTTCTTACAGCTGAATAAACTACTGCATTCACAGAGCATTAGGTAAAACCACTATTTTGAAATTGATTGTTAGTGAAAGTAGTGTGTAGCAGGCAATTATATGAGTAACTTACTTATTTTCAAAACTGAAGAACCTCCTTCATTGACAGAGCATTAGGTTAAACAAGTGTTTTGATATTGAATGTAAGTGACAAGTGTGTGGCAGCCAAATAAAGAAACAATTTCCTTAGTTATAACAAATTAAGAAACTACTGCATTCCCAGGTTGTTAGGTAAAACATGGTTTTGACATTTGTTGTAAGTTTTAAAAAAAATGCATAGCAGCAAATTAAAGAATTAACTTGATGAGTTTTCCAAACTCAAGAATGTATTGCATTCACAGATCATTAGGTTAAACCAGTGTTTTGACATTGATTGTAATGAAATCACGAGCCATAGCAGCCAAATAAAGAAGTAATATACTTAGTTTTCAAAACTGAAGAACAATCCACATTCACAGAGCATTAGGTTACACCAGTGTTTTGATATATATTGTAAGTGAAAACAAGTGCATAGCAGCCAATTAAACAAAGACTTGCTTGCTTTTTACAAGTGAAGAAATGACTACGTTCATAGAATCTTATGTATCACCACTGCTTTGATATTGATTGTAAGTGAAAAGAAGGATGAAGCAGGAATTAACTGAGTAACTTGCTTAGTTTTCTAAACTGGAGAACCACTTACATTCACAAAGGTAAAACCAGTGTTTTGTCATTGATTGTAAGTGAGAAGAAGTGAATAGTATCCTATTAAACAAGAACCTTGCTTAATTTTTTAAAATTGAAGAACCTCCTTCATTCACAAAGTGTTAGGTAAAACCATGGTTTTGACATTAGTTGTAAGGGAAAACAAGTGCATAGCAGCAAATTAAACTACTTGCTTGGAATTCAAACTGAAGAAACCTCATGTATTCACAGAGCATTAGATAAAACTAAGGTTTTGACATTGATTGTAAGTGAAAACTACTGCCAAAGCAGGCAAATAAGTTTTGATTACCTTTCAAAATTGAAGAACCATCTATATTCACAGTGCAATAGGTAAAACCAGTGTTTGATATTTATTGTATGTGAAATCAAGTGCATAGCCACCAATTAAACAAGGACTTGCATGGTTTTCATAATTGAAGAAATGACTGCATTCACAGAATCTTATGTATCACCACTGCTTTGACATTTATTGTAAGTGAAAAGAAGCATGAAGCCAGCAATTAAATGAGTAACTAGCTTAGATTTCAAGACTGAAGAACCACTTACATTCATAAAGCATCAGGTAAAAGCAGTGTTTTTGTATTGATTGTGAGAAGATGTGAATTGTATCCTATTAAAGTGCCTTGCTTAATTTTTGAAAATTGAAGAACCTCCTTCATTCACACAATGTATGGTAAAAACAGGGATTTAACATTGGTTGCAAGTGAAAACACGTGTGTAGCAGGCAATTAAACAATCCACTTTCTTAGTTTTCAAAACTGAAGAAACTCCTTCATTCACAGAGTACTAGGTCAAACAAGGGTTTTGACATTGAATATAAATGGAAACAAGAGTGTAGCAGCATGGGCTCTATTTTGGAATCTGTGTTCCTGAGAGTGACAGAGTTGGACTCAAATAAGTCCTCCCTGCACATGGTTCATCAGTCCCTTCTATTCAAACCTATATGTGATGCTGGAGTTTTTAGGTGTACTTCCAGAGACTGGAACCTATGGCCTATGTGCCAGGTGTGCATGGAATCTTGGAGGAGCTGCAACTCCTACCCTACACCTCAATGGACTTATCCAAGTCACCTGGTAAGGAGAGACAATAGGTAACGATCATCCCAGGGATTGGAGAGGGCCTGCAGCTGCAGGCAGGATAATCCCACCCACCACATCCATGGGATATAAGTCCTCTCTCACTTGGAGGTGGAGTAGACATCACCATCCCAGTCCCCTCAGGATTGGGGGAAGAACTATGGACTAGAGTGGACTTAATGGTATTCTGTTGTAGACCTATGGTGATTCAAGCAATGGAAGAAATTATAACAGTGAGGTGGAGCTGGTGGCCACTGGACACTTTTGGGGCACAGAGGGGAAGTGCAGTTGAAATACAGGAGCTTTTTTGGACTTGGGGGTTGTCCTGTGTGCCATTGTGCTGATGGATGTAGGCCATTTTAAATCAGCACACACCATTCAGAACTGTGTGGGAGAGAGTGTGGTCTATGATGTGAACTCTGGTCTATGGTTGATGGCAAGGCCCCAGGATGTGTAGGTCCATTGAGGGTGATGGGTCACACTTGTGTGGGATGTTTGTGTGGGATGTTGTGGGAGGTGTGGGAAGTAGGGAACATGGGAATCCCTGTGGTTTCTGTGTAATATTTAGGTAATCTAAGCACCTTTAAATATATATATATATAAATAATATTTTTGTAAGCAAATGCACATATATGCATATATATTTATATATCATTTTACAAATATTGGTATGTATTGTGAAAAATTTGATTTTTACCCACAATAAAAAAAAAGAGTGTAGCAGCTGATTAAAGAAAAAATTTCCATAGTTTTCCCAAATGAAGAAACTACGGCATTCCCTGAATGCTAGGTAAAACCATGGTTTTAACTTTACTTGTAAGTTAAAACATGGACATAGCAGCCAATTAAAGAAATAGCACATTTAGTTTCCACAACTGTAGAAACTACTGGATTCACAGAGTGCTAGGTTTCACAACTGATTTACCACTGAATGTAAGTGAAAACAGGTGCATAACATTCATTTAAAGAAGTAAATTGCTTAGTTTTCCCAACTGAAGTATGTACTGCATTCACAGAGCTTTAGTTAAAACTAGTGTTTTGACATTGATTGTAAGTGAAAACAGTGCATATAATCCAAATAAACAAGTAAATTGCATAGTTTTCAAAATTGAAGAACCTCCTACATTCGCAGAGCATTAGGTAAAACCAGTGGTTTTTCATTGATTGTATGTGAAAACAAGTGCAAAGCAGCCAATTAAGTCAGTAACATGCCTAGTTTTCACAAGGGAAGACATGGATTAATTCTCAGATCATTAGGTAAAACTACCATTTTGAAATTGATTGTAAGTGAAAACAAGTGAATAGCATCCTATTAAACATGTAACTTCTTGATTTTGGAAAATTGAAGAACTTTCTTCATTCACAGAGTGTTAGGTAAAACCACCGTTTTGACATTTGTTGTAAGTGAAAAACAAGTGCATAGCAGCAAATTAAAGAACTTCTTTGGAATTCAAAACAGAAGAACCTACTGCATTCACAGAGCATTAAGTAAAACAAGTGTTTTGACATTGATTGTAAGTGAAAAAAGTGTGTAGCAGGCAATTAAACAAGCAACTGGCCTAGTTTTCAAAACTGAATAACCTCCTTCATTCACAGTGCATTAGGTCAAACAAGTGTTTTGATATTGACTCTAAGTGAAAACAAGTGCATAGCAGTCATTTAAAAAGTAAATTGCTTAGATTTCTGAAATGAAGAAATGACTGCACACCACTAGGGTTAGGTAAACACTGTTTTGTCATTGATTGTAAGTGAAAACAAGTGCATAGCACCCAAAAAACAGTAACTTGCTTAGATTTAACAACTTGAAGAAACAACTGCATTCTCACAGTATTAGGTAAAACCAGAATATTTATATTTTAAGGGAAACCGAGTGAATAGCAGCCAATTAAACAAGTAACTTGCTTAGTTTTCAAAACTGAAGAACGTACTACATTCACAGGGAATTAATTAAAACCAGTGTTTTGACATTGATTGTAAGTGAAAATAAGTGCCATAGCAGCCAAATAAGCAAGTAAATTGCAAAGTTTTCTAAACTGAAGGACGTCCTACATTCACAGAGCATTAGGTAAAACCAGGGATTTGACATTTGTTGTAAGTGAAAACCAGTGTATAACACCAAAAGAGAAAGGAACTTGCTTAGTTTTCACAACTGAAGAAAATATTGCATTCACAAGTATTAGGTAAAAAGAGCATTTTGACATTGACTGTAAGTGAAAACAAGAGCATAACATCCAATTAAAGAATTAACTTCCTTAGTTTTCACAAATGAAGAAACTACTGCATTCAAATAATGTTAGGTGTCACAACTGATTTACCATTGAGTGCAAGTGAAAACAAGTGCATACAATTCATTTAAAGAAGTCAGTTGCTTATTTTTCCCAACTGAAAAAACCGCTGCATTCCAAGAATGGTAGGTAAACCATTGTTTTGTCATTGATTGTAAGTGAAAACAATTGCATAGCTTCCAATGAAAAATAACTTGCTTTGTGTTCACAAATTCAAGTAACAACTGCTTTCTCAGCATACTAGGTAAAACCAGCATATTGACATTGTAAGTGAAAACAAGTGCAGAACATCCAATTCAACAAGTACCTTGCTTAGTTTTCAAAACTGAAGAACCTACTGCATTCACAGAACATATGGTAAAACCATTGTTTTGACATTGTTGTATTTAAAACAAGTGCCATAGCAGCCAAATAAAGAAGATATTTGCTTAGTTTTCAAAACTGAAGAACCTCCTACATCACAGAGCATTTGGTAAAACCAGTGTTTTGACATTGTTGTATTTGTAAACAACCTCCATACCAGCCAAACAAAGAAGTAATTTGCTTAGTTTTCAAAACTGAAGAACCTCGTACATTCACAGAGCATTAGGTAAAACCAGCGTTTGATATTTATTGTATGTGTAAAAATGTGCATAGCAAACAATTAAGGAATTAATGTACCTAGTTTACACAACTGAAGGAAATGCTGTGTTCACAGAGCACTAGGTAAAACCACAATTTTGACATTGATAGTAAGTGAAAATAAGTGTGTAGCACATAATTAAACGAGTAACTTGCTCAATTTTCAAAACTGAAGTACCACTTACATTCACAAAGGTAAAACAAGTGTTTTTCCATTGATTGAAAATGAGAAGTGAATAGTATCCTATTAAACAAGTACCTTGCTTTATTTTCAAACATTGAAGAACTTCCTTCATTCACAGTGTTAGGTAAAACCAGTGCTTTTACCTTGATTTTAAGTGAAAACAAGTGTATAGTAGTCAATTAAAGAAATAAATTCCTTAGTTTTCACAAATGAAGAAAATACTGCATTCCTAGAACCTTAGGTAAAACCATGATTTTGACATTTGTTGAAAGTTAAAACAAGTGCATAGCAGCCTATTGCAGAAGTAACTTGCATAGTTTTCACAATGGAAAAACTAGTGCATCACAGAGTGTTAGGTAAAACCAGTGTATTGATATTTATTGTATGTGAAAACAAGTGCATAACAGCCAAATGAACAAGGACTTACTTTGTTTTCACAAGTAAATAAATGACTGCATTCACAGAATCTTATGTATTACAACTGCTTTGATATTGATTGAAAGTGAAAAGAAGTTAGAAACAGGCAATTAAATGAGTAACTTGCTTAATTTTCAAAAGTGAAAAACCAATTACATTCACAAAGCACCAGGTAAAACCAGTATTTTTGCATTGATTGTAAGTAGGAAGAAGTTCACAGTATCCTATTAAACAAGAGCCCTGCTTAATTTTTGAAAATTGAGGAACCTCCTTAATTCACAGAGTGTTAGGTAAAACCAGGATTTTGAGATTGGTTGTAAGTGAAAACAACTTCATAGCAGGAAATTAAAATACTTGCTTGGAACTGAAAACTGAAGAACCTCATGCATTCACAGAGCATTAGTTAAAACCAGGGTTTTGACATTGATTGTAAGTCAAAACATGTGTGTTGCAGGCAATAAGCAACTTGCTTAGTTTTCAAAACAGAAGAACCTCCTTCATTCACAAAGTATTAGGTCAAACGATTGTTTTTTATTTCAATTAGAGCTAAAACAAGTGCATAGCAGACAATTAAAGATATAACTTCCTTAGTTTTCACAAATGAAGAATCTACTGCAATCACACACCATTGGGAAAAACCAGTAATTTTTCATTGATGGTAAGTGAGAACATGTGCAAAGCAACCAATTAAAGAAGTAAAGTGCCTAGTGTTTCACAACTGAAGAAACTCCTGAATTTACAGAGGGTGAGGTAAAACCACCATTTTTGACATTGCTTGTAAGTGAAAACAAGTGAATAGTATCCTATTAAATAAGTACCTTCCTTTATTTTTGAAAACTGAAGAACCTCCCTCATTCCCACAGCCTGAGGTAAAACCTGGATTTTGACATTTGTTGTAAGTGAAAACCAATGCATAGCACAAAATGAAAAAGCAACTTGCTTAGTTTTCACAACTGAAGAAACTACTGTGTTCACAATATTAGGTAAGCCCAAATTTTGATATTGATTGCAATTGAAAACAAGTGTGTAACAGCCAATTATACAAATAAATTGAAAACAAGTGTGTAACAGCCAATTATACAAGTAACTTGCTTAGTTTTCAAAACTGAAGACCCTCCTGCATTCATAGACCATTGGGTAAAACCACTGTTTTGGCATTGATTGTAAGTGATAAAAAACACCATCAATTAACACAAGTAACTTTCTGATAAGTCAAAACTGAATAACCATCTGTATTCACAGGGACTTAGGTAAAACCAGTGCTTTGACATTGATTGTAAGTGAAAAGAATTGTACGGTAGGCAATTAATTGAGTGACTTGCATAATGTTCCAGACTGAAGACCCACTTACATTCACAAAAGTTTAGGTAAACCCGGGTTTTTTTCATTGATTGTAAGTGAGTACAAGTGCAAAGCAGCCATTTAAGGAAATAACATGTCTAGTTTTCACAACTGTACAAACTCTTGTGTGCACAGAGCATTAGCTAAAACCACCATTTTGACATTGATTGTAAGTGAAAAGAAATGTGAAGCAGACAATTAAATGAGTAACTTGCTCAGTTTTCAAAATTGAAGAACCACTTATATTCACAGAAGTAAAACTAGTGTTTATTCATTGATTGTAAGTGAGAAGAAGGTCATGGTATCCTATTAGACAAGTGCCTTGCTTAATTTTTGAAAACTGAAGACCCTCCTTCATTCACAGCATTAGGTAAAACCAGGGTTTTGATATTGGTTGTAAGTGAAAAGAAGTGCATAGCAGCAAATTAAACTCCTTGCTAGGAATTAAAAACTGAAGAAATTCATGCACTCACAGAACATTAGGTAAAACAGGATTTTTTTCATTGATTGTAAATGAGAACATGTGCAAAGCAGCCAATTAAGGAAGTAAACTGCCTAGTGTTCACAACTAAAGAAACTCCTGCACTTACAACGGGTGAGGTAAAACCACCATTTTGACATTGCTTGTAAGTGAAAACAAGTGGATAGTATCCTATTAATCATGTACCTTCCTTAATTTTTGAAAACTGAATAATCTGTTTCATTCCCAGAGTGTGAGGTAAAACGAGGATTTTGACATTGCTTGTAAGTGAAAACCAGTGCATAGCACCAAATGAAAAAGTAACTTGCTTAGTTTTCACAAGTGAAGAAACTACTGCATTCACAAGTATTAGGTAAGCCAGTATTTTGACATTGATTGTAATTGAAAACAAGTGTGTAACAGCCAATTATACAAGTAACTTGCTTTGTTTTCAAAACTGAAGAGCCTCCTGTGTTCATAGACCATTAGGTAAAACCACTGTTTTGGCATTGAATGTAAGTGAGGAAAAGCACCATCAAATATCACAAGTAACTTGCTTAGAATTCAAAACTGAATAACCTACTGCATTCACAGAGCATTAGGTAAAACCAGGGCTTTGACATTGATTGTAAGTGAAAAGAAGTGTACAGCAGGCAATTAATTGAGTAACTTGCATAGTTTTCCAGACTGAAGACCACTTACATTCACAAAGGTTTAGGTAAAATCAGGGTTTTTCCATTTATTGTGAGAACAAGTGCAAAACAACCAATTAAGGAAGGAAAGTGGCTAGTTTTCACAACTGAACAAAGTCCTGCATACATAGAGCTTTAGGTAAAACCACCATTTTTACATTGATTATAAGTAGAAAGAGGTGTGAAGCAGGCAATTAAATGAGTAACTTGCTTAGTTTTCAAAACTGAAAAACCACTTACCTTCACAGAGGTAAAATCAGTGTTTTTCATTGATTGTAAGTGAGAAGAAATTCATAGTATCCTATTAAACTAGTACCTTGTTTAATTTTTGAAAATTGAAAAACTTCCTTCATTCACAGAATCTTATTTAAAACCAGGGGTTTGACACTTGTTATAAGTGAAAACAAGTGCATAGCAGCAAATTAAACTGCTTGCTAGGAATTAAAAACTGAAGAACTTCATGCATTCATAAAGCATAGGGTAAAACCACTTATTTGATATTGATTGCAAGTGAAAACAAATGTGTAGCAGGCAATTAAACAAGCAACTTGCTTAGTTTTAAAATAGAAGAAACTTCTTTAATCACAGAACATAAGGCCAAAAAAGTGTTTTGATATTGAATGCAAGTGAAAACAAGAGCATAGCAGCCAATTAAATAAATAAATACATTAGTTTTCACAAATGAAGAAACTACTGCATTCACAGGGTGTTAGGTATCACAACTGATTGCCATTGAGTGTAAGTGAAAACAAGTGCATAGCATTCAAAGACATTATTTGCTTAGTTTTCCCAATTGAAGAATCTACTGCATTCCAAGAGCAACAGGTAAACCATTGTTTTGTCATTGATTGTAAGTGAAAACAAGTGTGTAGCACCCAATGAAAAAGTAACTTGCTTAGTTTTCACAACTTGAAGAAACAATGGTATTCTCAGCATATTAGGTAAAACCAGCATATTGACATTGTAAGTGAATACTAGTGCATAGAATCCAATTAAACAAGTAACTTGCTTAGTTTTCAAAACTGAAGAACTGCCTGCATTCATACAGCATTAGGTAAAACCAGTGCTTCTACATTGAAATGAAAAGATTTATGCAGCAGGCACTTACTTGAGTAACTTGCATAGTTTTCCAAACTGAAGAACCACTTACATTCACAAGGCATTAGGCAAAGCCAGTGTTTTTTTCTTTGATTGTGAGAACAAGTGCAAAGCAGCCAATTAAGGAAATAACATGCCTAGGTTTCACCACGGAAGAAAATCCTATGTTCACAGAGTGTTAGGTAAAACCACCATTGTGACATTGATTGTAAGTGAAAAGAAGTGTGTAGCAGGCAATTAAATGAGTAATTTGCTTAGTTTTCAAAACTGAAGAACCACTTACATTTACACAGGTAAAACCAGTGTTTTATCATTGATTGTAAGTGAGAAGAAGTTCATAGTATCCTATTAAACATGTACCTTGCTTTATCATTGAAAATTGAAGAACATCCTTCATTCACAGTGTTAGGTAAAACCATTGTTTTGAATTTGGCTGTAAGTGAAAACAAGTGCATAGCAGCAAATTAAACTACTTACTTGGAATTCAAAGTGGAAGGACTTCCTGCTTTGGCACAACATTAGATAAAACCAGGGTTTTGACAAAGGTTGTAAGTGAAATACAGTGCATAGAACCAAATGAAAAAATAACTTATTTAGTTTTCACAACTGAAGAAACTACTGCCTCCACAAGTATTATGTAAAACCAGCATTTTGACATTGATTGTAAGTGAAAAGGAGTGCATAACAGCTAATTATTTAAGTAACTTCATTAGTTTTTCAAAATTGGAGGACTTCCTGCATTGGTAGAGTGTTAGCTAAAATCACTGTTTTGGCATTGATTGTAAGTGAGAATAAACACCAGCAAAGAGCACAAGTAGCTTGTTTACAATTCAAAACAGAATAACCTACTGCATTCACAGAACATTAGACATAACCAGTGCTTTGACATTGATTGTAAGTGAAAAGAAGTGTGCAGCAGGCAATTACATGAGTAACCTGCATAGTTTTCCAAACTATAGATCCACTTACATTCAAAAGGATTAGGTAAAACAGTTTTTTTCTCATTGATTGTGAGAACAGGTGCAAACTAGCCAATTAAGGAAGTAACGTGCCTAGTTTTCACAACTTAAGAAACTCCTGCATTCACAGAGCATTAGGTAAAACCACCATTTTGACATTGATTGTAAGTGAAAAAAATGTGTAGCAGGCAATTATTGAGCAACTTACTTAGTCAAAACTGAAGAACCTCCTACATTCACAGAGCATTAGGTAAAACCAGTGTTCCGATATATTTTCTATGTGAAAATAAGTGGATAGCAGCCATTAAACAGGGAATGCCTTGGTTTTCACAAGTGAAGAAATTACTGGAATCACAGAACCAAATGTATCACCACTTCTTTGACATGGATTGTAATTGAAAAGAAGTATGAAGCAGGCAATTAAATGAGTAACTTGCTTAGTTTTCAGAACTGAAGAACCACTTACATTCACAAAGCAATAGGTAAATCCAGTGTTTTTT
Organism: Tolypeutes matacus; assembly: GCA_026826555.1. Taxonomy (NCBI): domain Eukaryota; kingdom Metazoa; phylum Chordata; class Mammalia; order Cingulata; family Chlamyphoridae; genus Tolypeutes; species Tolypeutes matacus. The sequence continues at coordinate 54,163 of JAKSZT010053942.1, read as the reverse complement.
CATTGATTGCAAGTGAGAAGAAGTGAATAGTATCCTACTTAATAAGTACCTTGCTTAATTATTGAAAATTTAAGAACCTTCTTCATTCAGAGTGTGTTAGGTAAAACCAGGGTTTTGACATTGGTTGTAAGTGAAAACAAATGCATAGCAGCAGATCAAACTACTTGCTTGGAATTCAAGACTGAAGATCTTAGTGCATTCACTGAGAATTAGGTAAAACTAGTGTTTAGACATTCACTGTAAGTGAAAATAGGTGTGTAGCAGGCTATTAAACAAGCAATTTTCTTAGTATTCAAAACTGAAGAACCTCCTTCTTTCACAGAGCATTAGGTCAAACAAGTCTTTTGATATTGAATGTAAGTGAAAACAAGTGAGTAGTGCCAAGTTAAGAAATAACTTCTTTCATTTTCACAAAAGAAGAAACTACTGCCTTCCCAGAACATTAGGTAAAACCTTGGTTTTGAAATTGCTTGTAAGTTATAACAAGTGCATAGAAGCCAATTAAAGAAGTAACATGCTTAGTTTTCAGAAGTGAAGAAATTAGTGCATTCACAGAGTGTTAGGTATATCAACTTATTTGCCACTGACTGTCAGTGAAAACAAGTGTATAGCAGTCATTTAAAGAAGAAATTTTCTTAGTTTTCCCAAAGGAAGAAACTATTGCATTCCAAAAGTGTTTGGCAAAACATTATTTTTCATTGATTATAAGTGAAAACAAGGGCATAGCACCCGATGAAAAAGTAACTTGCTTAGTTTTCACCACTTGAAGGAACAACTGCACTCCACTCGTTTAGGTAAAAACAGCATATTGACCTTGTAGGTGAAAACAAGTGCATATCAGCCAATTAAACAAGTAACTTGCTTTGTTTCCAAAACTACAAACCTCCTGCATCCACAGAGCATTAGGTAAACCAGTGTTTTTTCATTGATTGTAAGTGAAAACAAGTGCCATAGAAGCCAAATAAAAAGTTTTTTGCTTAGTTTTCAAAACTGAAGAATCTCCTACATTGACAGAGCGTTAGGTAAAACCAGTGCTTCGATATTTATTGTATGTGAAAACAAGTACATAGTAGCCAAATAAACAAGGATTTTCTTAGTTTTCACAAGTGAATAAATGACTGCATTCACAGAATATTATATATCACCACTGCTTTGACATTTATTGCAAGTGAAAAGAAATCTGAAGTGTGGAAATTAAATGGATAACTTGCTTTGTTTTCAAAACTGAAGAACCACTTACATTCACAAAGCATTTGGTAAAAACAATGCTTTTTCATTGATTGTAAGTGAGAAGAAGTGAATAATATCCTTCTAAACAAGTGCCTTGCTTAATTATTGAAAATTTGAGAACCTCCTTCATTCAGAGTGTGTTAGGTGAAACCATGGTTTTGACATTGGTTGTAAGTGAAAATAAATGCATAGCAGCAAATTAAATTACTTGCTTGGAATTCAAAACTGAAGAACTTAATGCATTCACCAAGCATTAGGTAAAACTGGTGTTTTGACATACATTGTAAGTGAAAACAGGTGTGTAGCAGGCAATTAAACCAGCAATTTGCTTAGTTTTCAATACTGAAGAACCTCCTTCATTCACAGAGCATTAGGTCAAACAAGTGTTTTGATATGGAATGCAAGTGAAAAAAGTTAGTAGCAGCCAAGTTAAGAAATAACTTCTTTCATTTTCACAAAGAAACTACTGCATTCCCAGAATGTTAGGTAAAACCATGGTTTTGACATTGGTTGTAAGTTGAAACAAGTGCATTGCAGCCAATTAGATAAGTAATGTGCTTAGTTTTCACATCTGAAGAAAATACTGATTTCAAAGAATGTTAGGTATCACAACTGATTTGGAATTGTCTTTCAGTGGAAACAAGTGCATAGCAGTCATTTAGAGAAGAAAATTGCTTAGTTTACCCAACAGAAGAAACTACTGCATTCCAAGAGTGTTTGGCAAACCATTATTTTTCCTTGATTTTAAGTGAAAACAAGTGCATAGCATCCAATGAAAAGTAACTTGGTTAGTTTTCACCACTTGAAGAAGCAAGTGCATTCTCAGCATATTAAGTAAAACCAGTATATTGATATTGTAAGTGAAAACAAGTGCATAGGAGCCAATTAAAGAAGAAACTTGCTTAGTTTTCAAAACTGAAGGATGTACTGTATTCACAGAGCATTAGGTAAAACCAGTGTTTTGACATTGATTGTAAGTGAAACAAGTGAATAGTATCCCATTAAACTAGTAACTTCCTTAATTTTTGAAAACTGAAAAACCTCCTTCATTATCAAAGCATTGGGTAAATCCATGATTTTGACATTGATTTTAAGTGAAAACAAGAGAGTAACAGGCAATTATACAAGTAACTTGCTTAGTTTTCAAAACTGAAGGACCTCGTTCATTCATAAAGCACTAGGTAGAACCACTGTTTTGGCATTGATTGCAAGTGAGAATAAATAGAGGCAAATAACACAAGTAAATTGCTTAGAATTTGAAACAGAATAACATAGTGCATTCAGATAGCATTAGGTAAAACCCATGATTTGGTATTGATTGTAAGTGAAAAGAAGTGTGCAACAGTCAATTAAATGCATAACTTGCATAGTTTTCCAAACTGAAGAACCACTTATATTCACAAAGCATTAGGTAAAACCAGTGTTTTTTCCATTGCTTGTGTAATCAACTGGAAAGCAGCCAATTAAGGAAGTAAGGTACCAAGTTTTCACAACTGAAGGAACTCCAGCATTCACAGAGCATTAGGTGAAACCACCATTTTCACACTGATTGTAAGTGAAAAGAAGTGTGTAGCAAGTAGTTAATGAATAACTTCCTAGTTTTCAAAACTTAATATCCACTTACATTCACAAAGCATTTGGTAAAACCATTATTTTTTCATTGATTTTAAGTGAGAAGATGTGAGTGGTATCCTATTTAAAAAATACATCGTTTAATTTTTCAGATTTGAAGAAGCTCCTTCATTCACAGTGTTAGGTAAAACCAGGGTGTTGACATTTCTTGTAAGTGAAAATAAAGAGCATAGAAGAAAATCAAACTACTTGCTTGAAATTCAAAACTGAAGAACCTCATGCATTCACAGAGCATTAAGTAAAACCAGAGTTTTGATACTGAATGTAAGTGAAAACAAGTGCGTAGCAGCCAATTAAAGAAATAACTTCCTTAATTTTCACAAATGAAGAAACTACTACATTCACAGTAAGGGATCACAAGTGGTTTACCATTGTCTGTAAGTAAAAACAATTGCATAGCATTCATTTAAAGAAGTAAGTTCCTTAGTTTTCCCAACTGAAGAAGCTACTGCATTCCAAGAGCATTCGTAAACCATTGTTTTGTCATTGGTTGTAATTGAAAACAAGTGCATAGTGCCTAATGAAAAAGTAACTTGCTTACTTTTCATAACTGAAGAAATTACTGCCTTCACAAGTATTAGGTCAAACCAGGATTTGACATTGATTGTAAGTGAAAACAAGTTTGTAACAGAAAATTGTATAAGTAACTTGCTTAATTTTCAAAACTGAAGGAACTCCTTCATTCATAAGGTGCTAGGTAAAAACAGTTTTGGCATTGATTATAACTGAGAATAAATATCAGCAAATATCACAAGAAACTTGCTTAGAATTCAAAACAGAATAACCTACTGCATTCACTGAGCATTAGGTAAAACCAGTAACGTTAATTAAAAGTGAAAAGAAGTGTGCAGTAGGAAATTAAATGAGTAACTTGCATAGTTTTACAAATTGTAGAACCACTTATATTCACAAAATGTCAGGTAAAACCAGTTTAGTTTTGTTGACTTTGAGAACATGTGCAAAGCAGCCAATTAAGGGGCTAAAGTGCCTAGTTTGCACAACTGAAGAAACACCTGCATTCATAGAGCATTAGGTAAAACCAGCATTTTCACATTGATTATAAATGAAAAGAAGTGTGTTGCAGGCAACTCAATGAGTAACATGCCTATTTTCAAAACTGAAGAATCACTTATATTCACAAAGTGTTTGGTAAAACTAGTGTTTTTTCATTGATGTAATTGAGAAGAAGTGCAAAGCAGCCTATTAAGGAAGTAATGTGCCTAATTTTCACAACTGAAGAAATTCCTGAATTTACTGAGATAGGTAAACCACCATTTTGACATTGATTGTAAGTGAGAAGAAGTGAATAGTATCCTATTAAACAAGTACCTTGCATAATTTTTGAAATTCAAAGAACCTCCTTCATTCACAGAGTGTTAGGTAAAACCAGGGATTTGACATTGGTTGTAAGTGAAAACAATTGCATAACAGCAAATTAAACTATTTGATTGGAATCCAAAACTGTAGAACCCCATTCATTCAGAGAGCATTTGGTTAAAACAGTGTTTTGACATTGATTGTAAGTGAAAACAAGTGTGTAGCATGCAATTAAACAAGCAATGTGTTTAATTTTCAAAACTGAAGAAGCTCCTTCATTCACAGAGCATTAGGTCAAAGAAGTGTTTTGATATTGAATGTAATTCAAAACAAGTGCATAGCAGGCAATTAAACAAGTAACTTGCTTAGAATTCAAACTGAAGAACCTACTGCATTCACAGAGCATTAGGAAAAACCAGTGTTTTTACATTGATTGTAAGTGAAAACAAGTGCATAGCAGCCAAATAAACAAGTAAATTGCTTAGTTATCAAAACTGAAAAACCTCCCACATTCACAGAGCATTAGGTAAAACCAGTGGTTTTCCATTGATTGTATGTGAAAACAAGTGCAAAGCAGCCAATTAAAGAAGTAACAGGCCTATTTTTCACAAGTGAAGAAATGACTGCATTCTCAGAACATTAGGTAAAACTACCATTTTGACATTGATTGTAAGTGAGACCAAGGGAATAGTATCCTATTAAACGAGTGCCTTGCTTAACTTTTGAAAACTGAAATTTTTCAGAACATTAGGTTAAAACAGTGTTTTGAAATTGTTTGTAAATGAAAACAGGTGCATAGCATGAAACTAAACTCCTTGCTTGGAATTCAAAATTGAAGAACATCATGCATTCATAGAGCATTAGGTAAAACCACTGTCTTGGCAATGATTGTAAGTGAGAATAAATACCAGCACATAACACAGGTAACTAGCTTAGAATTCAAAAGAGAGTAACCTACTGCATTCACAGAACATTAGGGATAACCAGTGGTTTGACATTGATTGTAAGTGAAAAGAAGTATGCAGCATGCAATTAAATGAGAAACTTTCATAACTTTCAAACTGAAGAACCATTTACCTTCACAAAGCATTTGCTAATACCAGTGTTTTTTCAGTGATTGAGAGGACAAGTGCAAAGAAGCCAATTAATGAATTAATGTGCTTAGATTTCACAACTGAAGAAACTCCTGCATTCACCAAGCATTAGGTAAAATCACCATTTTGTCATTGATTGTAAGTGAAAAGAAGTGTGGAGTGGGAAATTAATGAGTTACTTGTTTAATTTTCAACATTGAAGAACCACTTACATTCAAGGTAAAACCAGTGTTTTTTCATTGTTTGCAAATGAGAATAAGTGAATAGTACCCTATTAAACAAGTACAATGCTTAATTTTTGAAAATTGAAGAACCTCCATCATTCACAGACTGTTAGGCAAAACCAGGGTTTTGACATTGTAAGTGAAAACAAGTGCATAGTAGCAAATTAAATTACTTGCTTTAAATTCAAAACTGAAGAACCTCATGTATTCACAGAGCATTAGGTAAAACCGATGTTTTTTCATTATTTGTAAGTGAAAACAAGTGCATAGCATTCATTTAAAGAAGTAACTTACTAAGTTTTCCCAACTGAAGAAATTACTGCATTCCAAGATCATTAAGAAAACCATTACTTTTCATTGATTGTAAGTGAAAACAAGTGTATAGCACCCAATTGATAAGTAACTTGTTTAATTTTCACAACTGGAAAAATGACTGCACTATCAGCATATTAGGTAAAACCAGTATATTGACATTGAATGTGAAAACAAGTGCATAGCAGTCAATTAAAGAAGTAACTTGCTTAATTTTCCAAAGTGAAAAAATTACTGCATTCACAGAGCAGTAGTTAAAACCAGTGTTTTGACATTGATTGTCAGTGAAAACAAATGCCATAGTAGCCAAATAAAGAAGTAATTTGCTCAGTTTTCAAAACTGAAGAACCTCCTACATTCACAGAGCTTTAGGTAAAACCAGTGTTTTGATATTTATTGTGTGTGAAAAAAAGTGCATAGTAGCCAATTAAGCATGGACTTTCTTGGTTTTCACAAGTGAAGAAATGACTGCATTCATAGAATCTTATGTATCACCACTGGTTTGACATTGATTGTAAGTGAAAAGAAGTGTGAATCAGGCAGTTAAATGAGGAAGTTGCTTAGTTTTCAAAACTGAAGAACCACTTACATTCACAAAGGTAAAACCAGTGTTTTTCATTGATTGTAAGTGAGAAGTGATTAGTTTCCTATTAAGCAAGTACCTTGCTTAATTTTTGAAAATTGAAAACCTCCTTCTTTCATAGAGTTTTATGTCAAACCAGGGTTTTGAAATTGTTGTAAGTTAAAACAAGTGAATAGCATCAAACTAATCTCCTTGTTTGGAATTCAAAATTGAAAAACATCATGCATTCACAGGGCATGAGGTAAAACCACTGTTTTGAAATTGATGTAAGTGAAAAAAAGTGTGTAGCAGGCAATTAATCAAACAACTTTCTTAGTTTTCAAAACTGAAGAAACCCCTTCATTCACAGAGCATTAGGACAAACAAGTGTTTTGATATGGAATGTAAGTTAAAACAAGTGCATAGCAGCCAAATAAGAAATAGCTTCCTTAGTTTTCACCAATGAAGAAACTACTGCATTCTCAGACCATTTGCTAAAACCATGATTTTGATATTGGTTTTCAGTTAAAACAAGTTCATAGCAGCCAATGAAAGAAGTAATGTGCTTAGTTTTCAACAAAATAACAATCTACTGCATTAACAGTGTGTTAGGTATCACAACTTATTTGCCATTGACTGTAAGTGAAAGCAAGTGTGTAGCATTCATTTAAAGAAGTAAATTGTTTAGATTTCTGAACTGAAGTAACTATTGCATTCCAAGAGTGTTAGGTTAACCATTGTTTTTGTTATTCATTGTAGGTGAAAACCAGTGCACAGCATCCAATGAAAAAGTAACTTGCTTAGTTTTCACAACTTGAAGAAACAACTGAATTCCCAGCATATTAGGTAAAACCAGCATATTGACTTTGTAAGTGAAAAGAAGTGCATAGCAGCCAATTAAAGAACTAACTTGCTTAATTTTCAAAACTGAAGAACATACTGCATTCACAGAGCATTAGGTAAACAAGAGTTTTGACATTGTAAGTGGTGACAAGTGCCATAGCAGCCAAATAAGGAGGTAATTTGTTTAGTTCAAAACTGAAGAACCTCCTACATTCACAGAGCATTAGATAAACCCAGTGTTTTGATATTTATTGTATGTTATGTATATTTATTGTATGTTAAAACAAGTGTATAGCAGCCAATTAAACAAGGACTTGCTTGGTTTTCACAAGTGAAAAAACGACTGTATTCACAGAATCTTATGTATCACTACTGCTTTGACATTGGTGAAAAGTAGTGTGAAACAGGCAATAAAGTGAGAAACTTGCTTAGTTTTCAAAATTGTAGAACCACTTACATTCACAAAATGTTAGGTAAAAGCAGTGATATTTCATTGATTGTAAGTGAGAAGATGTGAATAGTACCCTATTAAACAAATACCTTGCTTAATTAATCCCAAATACCAGCAATTAACATAAGTAACTTGATGAGAATTCAAAGCACAATAACCTAGTGCATTCACAGATCATTAGGTAAAACCAGTGCTTTGATATTGATGATAATTGAAAAGAAGTGTGCAGCAGTCAATTAAATGTGTAACTTGCATTGTTTAAAAAACCAAAGAACCACTTACATTCACAAAGCATTAGGTAAAACCAGTGTTTTTTCGTTCATTGTGAGATCAACTGTAGAGTAGCCAATTAAGGAAGTAAGGTGTCAAGTTTTCACAACTGAAGAAACACCTGCATTAACAGAGTGTTAGTTTAAACCACCATTTTGACATTGATTGTAAGTGAAAAGAATTGTGTAGCAGGCAATTAAATGAGTAATGTGCTTAGTTTTCAAAAGTGACAACCACTTACATTCAAGAAAGCATTAGGTAAAACCAGTGTTTTTTCATTTATTGTAAGTGAGAAGATGTGAATAGTATCCTATTAAACAAGGACCTTGCTTAATTACTGAAAATTGAAGAACCACATTCATTCACAGAGTGTTAGCTAAAACTAGGGTTTTGACATTGGTTGTAAGTGAAAACAAGGGCAAAGCAGCAAATTAAACTACTTGCTTGGAATTCAAAACTGAAGAACCTCATGCATTTAAAGAGCATTAGGCAAAACCAGTGTTTTGGCATTGTTAGTGGAAACAAGGGTGTAACAGGCAATTAAGCAAGCAACTTGCTTAGCTTTCAAATCTGCAGAACTTCCTGTATTCCCAGAGCATTAGTATAACCCGGGTTTTTACATTGATTTTAAGTGAAATCAAGTGCCATAGCAGTGAAAGAAAGAAATAGTTTGCTTTGTTTTCAAAATTAAAGAACCTCCTACATTCACAGAGCACTAGGTAAAACCATGGTTATGACATTGGTTGTAAAATAAAATAAGTGCATAACAACCAAATAAAGAAGTAACATGCTTAATTTTCATGACTGATGAAATTTATGCATTCTCAGCATATTAGGTAAAAACAGCCTATTGACATTGATTGTACTGGAAAACAAGTGAATAGTGTCCTAATGTACAAGTAACTTCCTTAATTTTGGAAACTGAAGAACCTCATGCATTCACAGGGCATTAGGTAAAACCAGTGATTTTTTTCATTTATTGTAAGTGAGAACAAGTGCAAAGCAGCCAATTAAAGAAAAAATGTGCCTAGTTTTCACAATTGAAAAACTCCTGCATTTACAGAGGGTTAGGTAAAATCACCATTTTGATATTGATTGTAAGTGAAAACAAGTGAATATTATCCTATTAAACAAGTATTTTCCTTAATTTTTGAAACCTGAAGAACGTTCTTCATTCACAGAGCTTTAGGTAAAACCAGGGTTTTAACATTGGTTGTAAGTGAAAACAAGTGCATAACACCAAATGAAAAAGTAACTTGTCTAGTTTTCACAAGTGTAGAAACTATTGCATTCAAAATTGTTATGTAACACCAGCATTTGGTCTTTGCTTGTCTGTGAAAACAAGGGTGTAACAGCCAATTATACAAGTAACTTGCTTAGTTTTCTAAACAGCAGAACCCCCTGCATTCACAGAGCATTAGGTATAACCAGTATTTTGAAATTGATAGTAAGTGAAAACAAGTGCCACAGCAGACAAAGAAAGAAGTAATTTGCTTTGTTTTCAATATTAAAGGACTTCCTAGTTTCACAGACAATTAGGTAAAACCAGGGTTTGGACATTGTTTGCAAGTGAAAATAAGTGTCTAGCACCACACATTAAAAAGTAACTTGCTTAGTTTTCACAACAGAAGAAACAACTGCATTCAAAAGTATTAGGTAAAATAAGCATTTTGACATTGATTGTAAGTGAAAAAAGTGCATAGCAGCCAATTAAAGAAGTAACATGCTAAGTATTCACAACTGGAGAAACTACTGCATTCACAGAGTGTTAGTTATCACAACAGATTTGCCATTGACTGTAAGTGAAACAAGTGTGTAGCATTCATTAAAATAAGTAAATTGCTTAGTTTTCCCAACTGAAGAAACTACTGCATTCCAAGAGCATTAGGTATACTATTGTTTTGTCATTCATTGTAAGTGAAAACAAGAACATAGCACCCAATGAAAAAGCAACATGCTTAGTTTTCACAACTTAAATAAACAACTGCATTCTCAGCATTTTATGTAAAACCAGAATATTGACATTGTAAGGGAAACTTGGTGGATAGCAGCCAATTAATCAAGTAAATTGCTTAGTTTTCAAAACTGAAGAAACTACTGCATTTACAGATCATTATGTAAAACCTGTGATTTTACATTGATTGTAAGTGAAAACAAGTGCAGAGCACCCAATGAAAAAGTAACTTGCTTAGTTCTCACAACTTGAAGAAACAATTGCATTCTCAGCATATTAGGTAAAAACAGCATATGGACATTGTAATTGAAAACAAGTGCATAGCAGAATTTTAAAAAGTACCTTGTTTTGTTTTCAAACCTGAAGAATCTACTGCATTCACAGAGCATTATGTAAAACCAGTGTTTTGATATTTATTGTATGTGAATACAAGTGCATAACAACCAATTAAACAAGTACTTGCTTGGTTTTCACAAGTGAAAGAAATGACTGCATTCACAGAATCTTATGTATAACAACTGCTTTGGCATTGATTGTAAGTGAAAAGAAGTGTGAAGCAGGCAATTATTTTTTTTTATAAATATATATGCATATATGTGTATTTGCTTACAAAAATGTTATTTATATATATACATATATTTTAAGAGGTGCTTAGATTACCCAAAATATCACACAGAACCCACTGGGATTCCCATGTTGCCCACCTCCCACACCTCCCACCACATCCCACACAAACATCTCCCACAGTGTGGCCCACCACCCTCTATGAACTTACACATCCTGGAGCCTTGCCACCAACCATAGACCACAGTTCACACTGTAGACCACACTCTCTCCCACTCAGTTCTGAGTGGTGTGTGCTGATTTAAAATGGCCTACATCCGTTGCCACAACAGTACTCAGGACAACCTCCAACTCCCAAAGAAGCCCCTGTATTTCAACTGCTCATCCCCTCCCTACCCCAAAAGTGTCAAGTGGCCACTGGCTCCACCTCATTGTTATAATTTCTTGCATTGCTAGAATCACCATATGTGAACAAGAGAATAGGCAATTAAATGAGTAACTTGCTTAGTTTTCAAAACTGAAGAACCACTTACATTCACAAATTGTTCAGTAAAACCATTGTTTTTTCATTGATTATAAGTGAGAAGAAGTGAAGAGTATCCTAGTTAACAAGTACCATGCATAATTTTTCAAAACTGAAGAACCTCCTTTATTCAGAAAGCATTAGATAAAACCAGTGTTTTTACATTGGTTGTAAGTGAAAACAAGTCCAAAGCACCAAATGAAAAAGGAACTTCCTTAATTTCCACAGCTGAAGAAAGTACTGCATTCACAATTATTAGGTATAACGTGTATTTTGATATTAATTGAAAGTGAAAACAAGTGTGTAGCAGGTAATTAAACAAGCAACTTGCTTAGTTTTCAAAACTGTAGAACCTCCTTCATTCACAGAGTATTAGGTCAAACAAGGATTTTGATATTGAATGTAAGTGAAAGCAAGTGCATAGCAGCCAATTAAAGAAATAACTTCCTTAATTTTCACAAATGAAAAACGTACTGAATTCTCAGAATGTCAGGTAAAACTATGGTTTTGACCTTGGTTGTAAGTTAAAACAAGTATATAGTAGCCAAATAAAGAAGTAACATGCTTAGTTTTCCCAACTGAAAAAACTACAGCGTTCACAGAGTGTTAGGTATCACAACTGATTTGTCATTGAGTATAAGTGAAAACAAGAGCATAGCATTCATTTAAAAAAGTAAACTGCTTAGTTTTCCCAACTGAAGAAACTACTGCACTCCTAGAGCTTTAGGTAAACCATTGTTTTGTACTGATTGTAAGTGAAAACAACCTCAAAGCACCCAATGAAAAATTAACTTGCTTAGTTTTCAGAACTTGAAGAACAACTGCATTCTCAGTGTATTAGGTAAAATCAGCATATTGACCTTGTAAGTGAAAACTAGTGCATACTAGCCAATTAATCAAGTAACTTGCTTAGTTTTCCAAACTGACGATTGTACTGCATTCACAGAGTATTAGGTGAAACCAGTCTTTTGACATTGATTGTAAATGAAAATAAGTGCCACAGCTGCCAAATAAAGAAGGAATTTGCATAGTTTTCAAAACTGAAGAACCTCCTACATTCACATAAGGTAAAACCAGTATTTTGATATTTATTGTATGTGGAAACAAGTGCATTGAAGCCAAATAAACAAGGACTTGCTTGGTTTTCACAAGTGAAGAAATGACTAGATTGACAGAATCTTATGTATCACCACTGCTTTGACATTGATTATAAGTGAAAAGAAATGTGAAGCAGGCAACTAAATGAATAGCTTGCTTAGTTTTCACATCTGAAGAATACATTTCCTTCACAATTAGTAGGAAAAACCAACATTTTGACATTGATTTTAAGTGAAAACTAGTGCATAACAGCCAATTATACAGATATCCTGCTTAGTTTTCAAATCTGAAGAACACCCTGCATTCACAGAGCATTACGTAAAATCACTGGTTTGGCACTGATTGTAACTTTGAAAAAGTACCAGCAAATAACACAAGTAACTTGCTTAGAATTCAAAACAGAATAACCTACTGCATTCACAGAGCATTTGGTAAATCCAGTGCTTTTATATGGATTGTAAGTGAAAAGTGTGCAGCAGGCAATTAAATGAGTAACTTGCATAGTTTTCCATACTGAATAACCACTTACATTCACAAAAACTTTAGGTAAAACCATTGGTTTTCATTGATTGTAAGTGAGAAGAAGTGAATAATATGCTATTAAACAAGTACTTTGCTTAATTTTGAAAACTGAGGAACTTTGTTCATTCACAGTGTTAGGTGAAACCAGGGTTTTGACATTGTAAGTGATAACAAGTGCATAGCAGCAAATCAAACTTCTTGCTTGGAATTCAAACCTGAGGAACCTCATGCATTCACTGAGCATTAAACAAAACCAGTGATTTGACATTGATTGTAAGTGAAAACAATTGTGCAGCAAGCAATTAAACAAGCTACTTGCAGAGTTTTCAAAACTGAAGAACCTGCTTCTTTCACAGAGCATTAGGTCAAACAAGTGTTTTGATGTTGAATGCAAGTGAAAACAAGTGTGTAGCAGCCAATTAAACAAATAACTTCCTTAGTTTTCACAAATGAAGAAAAGTCTGCATTCCCAGAATTTTAGGTAAAACCATGTATTTGACATTTGTTGTAAGTTAAAACAAGTGCATAGCAGCCAATTATAGAATTAATGTGCTTTTTTTTCACAACTGAATGAGCTACTGCATTCACATAGTGTTAGGTATCACAACTGATTTGCCATTGACTGCAAGTGGATACAAGTGTGTAGCATTCATTTAAAAAGTAAATTGCTTAGTTTTCCCAACTGAAGGTTCTACTGCATTTCAAGAGCATTATGTTAACCATTGTTTTCTCATTGATTGTAAGTGAAAACAAGTGCATAACTGCCAGGAAACAAGTATTTTACTTACTTATCAAAAGTGAAGTACCTCCTTTATTCACAAAGCATTAAGTAAAATCTACCTTTTGATATTGATTTTAAGTGCACACATGTGCATAGCAGTCCCTGAAATAAGTTTCTTTCTTAGTTTTCAAAAGAAAAGAATCAACTGCATTCACAGACCATTATTTAAAACCAGGGTTTTGAAGTTGATTGTAAGTCAAAATATGTGTGTAGTCTCAAATGAAGAGTACATTGCTTAGTTTTCAAAACTGAAGAAACTCCTGCATTCAGAGAGTGTTAGCTAAAACCAGTGTTTTGACTTTGATTATAAGTGAAAACATGTGCATAATAGCCAATGAAGCAAGTCTGTCTTATTTTTCAAACTGAAAAACCTACTGTATTCACAGAACATTAGGTAAAACCAGTGTTTTGAAGTCAAATGTAAGTGAAAACTTATTCATAGCAGCAAATGAAACACAAATCTTACTTAGATTTTAAAACTGAAGAAACCACAGCACTGGAATACCATTAGGTAAAAGTAGCATTTTTGACATTGATTGTGAGTGAAAAGAATTGCATAACAACCCAAGAAACAAGTATTTTACTTACCTTTCAAATATGAAGGATCACTTGCATTCACAGAGCATTAGGTGAAACCAGTGTTTTGAAGCTGATTGGAGTGAAAACATGTTCATAGCAGGAAATGAAACAAGAATCTTACTTAGATTTCAAAAGTGAAGAAACTACTGCATTGGCATAGCACTAGGTAAAAGCAGTGTTTTGACATTGTTATAAGTGAAAACAAGTGCATAGCAGCCAATGAAACAAGTACCTTACTTATTTTAAAAAAGTAAAGAACTTCCTGTATTCCCTGAGTATTTGATTAAAACCAGGATTTTTTGAAGTTGACTGTAACCCAAAACAAGCATATAGCTGCCAATGAAATGAGTATATTGCTTAGTTTTCAAAACTGGAGACCTCCTTCATTCAGACTGTGTTAGATAAAACCTGTGTTTCCCTTTGAGTCTAAGTGAAAAAAGTGCAAAGTAGCCAAGGAAAAAGGTATCTTGCTTAGTTTTCAAAACTGAAGAAATTAGTGCACTAACATAGCACTAGGTAAAAGTAGTGTTTTGACATTGATTGTAAGTGAATACAAGTGCATAGCAGCCAAGGAAACATGCTTCTTACTTACTTTTCCAAAGTGAAGCACATCCTGTTTTCACAGAGCATTAAGTAAAACTGGGGTTTTGACATTGACTATAAGGGGAAACACATGCATAGCAGTCACTGACACAAGTTTATTTCTTAGTTTTCAAAACTAAAGAATCAACTGTGTTCTTAGAGAGTTAGATAAAACCAGGGTTTTGAAGTTCCTTGTGAGTTAAACATGTGCATAGAATCCAATAAAAAGAGTATATTGGATAGTTTTCAAAACTGAAGTAGACCTGCATTAAGAGAGTGTTTGCTAAAACCATAGTTTTGACTTTGATTATAAATGGAAACACGTGCATAGAGGCCAATGAAACAAGTCTCAGTCTTAATTTTCAAACAGAAAAACCTACTGTATTCACAGAGCATTAAGTAAACCAGTGTTTTGAAGTTGATTGTAAGTGAAAACAGGTACCATACAGCAAATGAAACAAGAATTTTACTTAGATTTCAAAACTGAAGAAACCAATGCATTGGCATAGCATTAGGTAAAAGCAGGATTTTTTTTTTTCATAAAGAATTTTAATGCAATTCCCTGAAAACAGACCATACTTTAAAAGAAAGCAATTCTTGGTGGCTATGGCCTCCAACCTGGCTCCCCCATCCCTTCAACCAGCCCTACTAGAATCTGGCCCATGGCCCTATATCAATGGTCTAGCAAAGTCCCAGGTAGTAGCCATAGCAGGATGTCTATGGCCTGCCATTGACCGTGTTGTATAATGTACACAATATGGATCACAATATTCATAAAATTTAACATATATGAAACATAAGTAAAACATAGCAACCAACAGCAGAGTACACTTTTTTCATGATATGTTTAAAATTTTGTCAAGAAATGGACACAGAGATTTTTGACATTGATTGTGAGTGAAAGGAAGTGCATAGCAGCCAACGAAATAAATATCTTACTTACCTTTCAAAATTGAAGTATCTCCTGCATTCACAGAGCATTAGGTGAAACCAGTGTTTTGAAGCTGAAAGTGAAAACATGTTCATAGCAGCAAATGAAACAAGAATCTTACTTAGATTTCACAAGTCAAGAAATGGCTGCATTGGCTTGGCATTAGATAAAAGCAGAGTTTTGGCATTGGTTGTAAGTGAAAAGAAGTTCATAGCAGCCAAGGAAACAAGTATTTTACTTACTTTTTAAAAGTGAAGCACTTTGTGTGTTCACAAAGTATTAGAAAAACCACTTTTGACATTGAGTGTAAGTTAAAAGACGTGCAAAGAAACCAGTGAAACAAGTTTCTTTATTGGTTCTCAAAAGTGAAAAATTGACTGCATTCACAAAGTTTTAGGTAAACCAGGGTTTTGTAGTTTATTGTAAGTCAAAACACATCCATAGATGCTAATTAAAATAGAATTGTGCTTAGTTGTAAAAACTGAAGAAGCAGCTGCATTCAGATGGTGTTAGGTAAAACCAGTGTTTTGAAATTTATTTTAAGTGAAAACAAGTGCTTTGCAGCAAAGGAAACAAGTATCATGCCTAATTTTCAAAACTGAACAAACCACTGCATTGGCATAGCATTAGATAAAAGTGTTGTTTTCACATTGGTTGTAAGTGAAAACATGCATAGAAGCCAAGGAAACAAGGATCTTACTTACTTTACAAAACTAAAGAACCTCCTGTAGTCATGGAGCCTTAGGTTAAAAACAAGATTGTTAAGTCATTTGTAACTCAAAACAATTACAAAGATGCCAATGAAATGAGTATCTTGCTTAGTTATCAAAACTAGAGAATCTCTTGCATACAGACTGTGTTAGGTAAAACCAGTGTTTGCCTTTGATTCTAAGTGAAACAAGTTCATAGAAGCCAAGGAAACAAGAATCGCACTTAGTTTTCAAAACTAAAGAAATTACTGAATTGGCATAGCAGTAGGCAATAGCCATGTTTTGACATTGATTGTAAGTGAAAACAAGTGCAGAGCAGCCAAGGAACCAAGTACCTTAATTACTTTACTAAAGTGAAGAACCTCCTGTATTCACAAAGCATTTGGAAAGCCAATGCTTTGACATTGATTATAAGTGAAAACACGTGCAAAACAGCCAATGAAACTAGTTCCTTTATTGGATTTCAAAACTGAAGAACCGATTGAATTTACAGAGTTAGGTAAAAGCAGTGATTTGAAATTGATTTTAAGTCAAAACATGTGCATAGTCTCCAATGAAAAGAGTATCTTTCTTTGTTTTCAAAACTGAAGAACCTCCTGCATTCAAACTGTGAGGTAAAATCCAGTGTTTTGATTTTGATTTTAAGGGTAAACACGTGCATACCAGCCAGAGAAACACGATTCTTTCTTCATTTTTTAAACTGAAAGACTGACTGTATTCACAGAGTTTTAGGTAAACCAGGGGATTGAAATTGATTGTAATGGAAAACAGGTTCATAGCAGCCAATGAAACATGTCTTAGACTTATTTTTCAAAACTTGAAAAGCCTACCATATTCATAGAGCATTAAATAAAACCAATATTTTGTATTTGATTGTAAGTGAAACCACGTGCATAGCAGCAAATGAAACAAGAATCTAAATAGAGTTCAAAAGTGAAGAATCTACTGCATTGGCATAACATTATGTAAAAGCAGTGTTTTGACATGGATTGTAAGTGAAACAAGTGCATAGAAGCCAAGGAAACAAGTATCTCAATTGCATTTCAAAACTTTGGTACCTCCTGTGTTCCCATAACTTTAAGCAAAACCAGAGTCCTGACATTGATTATAAGTGAAAGTATGTGCATAGTAGCCACTTAAACAAGTTTCATTCTTACTTTTCAAAACTGAAAAAGCCTACTGTAATTCACAGAGCGTAAGGTAAAACAAGAGTTTTGCAGTTGATTGTAAGTGAAAACATGTGCATAGCAGCAAATGAAAGAAGAATTTTACTTACATTTCAAAAGTGTAGGAACTACTGCATTGACATAGCATTAGGTAAATGGTGTTTTGACATTGTAAATGAAAACAAGAGCATTTAAAACTTTAGTATTTCCTGAATTCAGTGTGTTAGGTAAAACCAGTGTTATAACATTGATTATAGGTGAAAACATGTGCATAACTGCCAATGAAACAAAATTCTTTCTTCATTTTCAATACTAAAAAACCGACTGCATTCACAGAGTTTTAGTTAACCAGGGTTTTGAAGTTGAGTTTTAACTCAAAACAAGTGCATGGCTGCCAGTAAAATAAGAATCTTGCTTAGCTTTCAAAACTGGGGACCCTCCTGCATTCAGTTTGCGTTAGGTAAAACCAGTGTTTGCCTATGATTCTAAGTGAAAACAAGTGCATAGAAATAAAGGAAATAAGTATGTTGCTTAGTTTTCAAAACTGAATGATTTACTACATTGGCATAGCACTGGTAAAAGCAGGGTTTCACATTGATTGTAAGTGAAAACAAGGGCATAGCCACCAAGGAAACAAGTAACTTACTTTACAAAAGCATTAAGTGAAACTGGAGTTTTGACACTGATTATAAGTGAAAACACATGCATAGCAGCCACTGAAACAAGTTTCTTTCTTAGTTTTCAGAACTGAAGAATCAACTGCATTCACAGAGCATTAAGAAAACAAGGGCTTTGAAGATGATTGTAAGTCAAAACATGTGCATAGTCTTCAATGAAAAGAGAACCTTGCTTAGTTTTCAAAACTGCAGAACGTCCTACATTCAGAGCATGTTAGGTGAAACCAGTGTTTTGATTTTGATTATGTTAGAACACGTGCATAGCAGCCAGTGAAACAAGTCTCAGTCTTACTTTTCAAAACTGAAAAACTTACTATATTCACAGACCCTAAGGTAAAACCAGTGTTTTGAAGTTGATTGTAAGTGAAAATATGTGTATAACAGCAAATGAAACAAGAAACTTACTTATATTTCAAAAGTGAAGAAAGTACTGCATTGGCATAGCATTAGGTAAAAGCAGTGTTTTGATGTTGTGAGTGAAACAAGTGTATAGCAGCCAAGGAAACAAGTATCTTACTTACCTTTCAAAATTGAAGCACCTCCTGTATTCACAGAGAGTTAGGTAAAACCAGTGTTTTGAAGTTGATTGTAAGTGAAATTATGTGCATAGTGGCAAATGAAAATAGAATCTTACTTAGATTTCAAAAGTTAAGAAAAAACATCATTGATATAGCATTAGACAAATGAAATTTGACTTTGGTTGTAAGTGTAAACAAGTGCATAGCAGCAAAGGAAACAAGTATTTTTCTTACTCTGCAGAAGTGAAGAACCTTCTGCATTCAGAGAGCCTAAGGTTAAAACCAGGATTTTGAAATTGATTGTAACTCAAAACAAGTGCATAGCTGCCAATGAAATGAGTATCTTGTTTAATATTTGAAACTGCAGAACCTCCTGCTTTCAGACTTTGTTAGGTAAAACAAGTGTTTGACTTTGATTCTAAGTGAAAACAAATGCATAGAAGCAAAGGTAACAAGTATTTTCCTTAGTTTCAAATCTGAAGAAATTAGTGCATTGTCATACCACTAGGTAAAAGCAGTGTTTGACATTGATTGTAAGTGAAAACAAGTGCATAGCAGCCAAGGAAACAAGTATCTAACTTACTTTACAAAACTGAAAAACCTACTGTGTTCACAGAGCATTAAGTAAAACTGGAGTTTTGACATTGATTATAAGTGAAAATATTTGTAAAGTGGCCAATGAAACATGGTTCTTTATTAGTGTTCAAAACTGAAGAACTGAATGAATTCACAGAGCATTAGGTAAAACCAGTGTATTGAAGTGGATTATTAGTGAAACCATGTGCATAGTAGCAAATGAAACAAGAAACTTTTTTTGATTTCAAAAGTGAAGAAACTACTCCATTGTCATAGCCTTGGGTAAAGGGGTGTTTTGACATGGATTGTAATTGAAAACAAGTGCATAACTGCCAAGGAAAAAGCATCTCACTTGCATTTCAAAACTTAGTAACTCCTGAATTCACAGAGTGTTAGGTAAAACCAGTGTTTTAACATTGATTATAAGTGAAAACACGTGCTTAGCAGCCAATGAATCAAGATTGTTTCTTCATTTTCAATGCTGAAAACCTGACTGCATCCACAGAGTTTTAGGTAAACCAGGCTTTTGAAATTGTCTGTAGGTCAAAACAGGTGCATAGCTGCCAATGAAAGAGTATCTTGTTGAGTTGTCAAAAAGAAAAACCATCTGCATTCAGAGTGTGGTAGGTAAAACTAGTGTCTGGAATTTTATTATAAGTGCAAACATGTGCAGTGCAGCCAAGGAAAAGTGTTTCTTGCTTAGTTTTCAAAAATGAAAAAATTAGTGCATTGGCATAGTGCTAGTTAAAAGCAGTGTTTTGATATTGAGTGTGAGTGAAAGCACGTGCATAGCAGCCAAGGAAATAAGCATCTTACTTACCTTTCAAAATTGAAGTACCTCCTGCATTCACAGAGCATTAGGTAAAACCAGTCTTTTGAAGTTGATTGTAAGTGAAAACACATACAAAGCAGGAAATGAAACAAGAACCATACTTAGATTACAAATGTGAAGAAAGTAATGCATTGGCTTAGCATTAGGTAAAAACAGTGTTTTAACATTGATTGTGAGTGAAAAAAATTTCATAGCAGCCAAGGAATCAAGGATTTCCCTTCCATTTCAAAAGTTTAGTACTGCCTGAATTCAGAGTGTTAAGTAAAACCAGGCTTTTAACATTGATTATAAGGAAAAACACGTGCAGCATGGTCAATGAAACAAGGTTCTTTCTTCATTTTCAAAACTGAAAAACTGACTGCCTTCACAGAGTTTTAAGAAAAACAGGGTTTTCAAGTTAATTGTAAGTAAAACACTTGCAAAGCTGCCAAAGGAAACAGTATCCTGCTCAGGTGTCAAAACTGAAGAACCACCTGCATTCAGAGTGTGTTAGGTAAAACCAATGTTTTGAATTTTATTTTAAGTGAAAACAAGTGCATTGCAGCCAAGGAAACAAGTATATTGCTTAGTTTTCAAACCTGAAGAAATCACTGCATTGGCATAGCATTAGGAAAAAGCAGTGTTTTGACCTTGATTGTGAGTGAAAGCAAGTGCATAGCAGCCAAGGAAACAAGTATCTTACTTATTTTCCAAAATTGAAGTACCTACTGCTTTCACAGAGTGCTAGGTAAAACCAGTGTTTTGAAGTTGATTGTAAGTTAAAACACATGCATAGCAGCAAATGAAACAAGAAACAGATTAAAAAGTGTAGAAAGTACTTCTTTGGCATAGCATTAGGGAAAAGCAGTGTTTTGTCATTGATTGTGCATGAAAGCAAGTGCATAGCAGCCAAGGAAACAAATATCATACTTACGTTTCAAAATTAAACTACCTCCTGCATTCACAGAGTGTTAGTAAAACCAGTGTTTTGAAGTTGATTGTAAGTGAAAACACATGCAAAGCAGCAAATGAAACAATAATCTTATTTAGATTTCAAAAGGGAAGAAACTACTGCATTGGCATAGCATTAGTTAAGAGCAGTGTTTTGACATGGATTGTAAGTGAAAACAAGTGTATAACAGCCAAGGAAATAAGTATGCTATTTACTTTATGAAAGTGAAGAACCTCCTGTGTTCACAGACCATTAAGTGAAACTGGAAATTGACATTGATTATATGTGAAAACAGTGCATACAGCCTTTGAAACAAGTTTCTTTCTTAGTTTTCAAAACTGAAGAATCAACTATATTCACAGAGCATTAGGGAAAACCAGCATTTTGAAGATGATTGTAAGTCAAAACATGTGCCTAGTCTCCAATGAAAAAAAGTATCTTGCTTAGTTTTCAAAACTGAAGAACCTCCTGCATCCAGAGTGTTAGTTTAAAAAAATGTTTTGACTTTGATTATAAGTGAAAATACATGCATAGCAGCCAATGAAACAAGTTCCAGCCTTACTTTTCAAAACTGGAGAACCTACTCTATTCACAGTGTTAGATAAAACTAGTGTTTTGAAGTTGATTGTAATTGAAAACATGTGAATAGCAGCAAATGAAACAAGAAAATTTCTTTGATTTCAAAACTGAAGAAAGCCAATGAAACAAGATTCTTTCTTCATTTCTTCATTTTCAAAACTGAAAAATAAACTGCATTCACAGAATTTAAAGTACATGAGGGTTTTGAAGTTAATTGTAAGTCAAAACACATGCATAGGTGCCAATTAAAGGAGTGTCTTGCTTAGTTTTCAAAATTAAAGAACCACCTGTATTCAGGGTGTGTTAGTTAAAACCAGTGTTTTGGATTTATTTGTAAGTGAAAACAAGTGCATTGTGGCTAAGGAAACAAGTATGTTGCTTAGTTTTCAAAACTGAAGAATCCATTGCATTGGCATTGCATTAGGTAAAAGCAGTTTTAGACACTGGTAGTAAGTGAAAACAAGTGCATAGCAGCCAAGGAAACAAGTATCTTTCTTACTTTACAGAAGTGAGGAACTTCCCATATTCACAGATCATAAGGGTAAAAGCAGGAATTTGATGTTGATTGTAATTCAAAACAAGAGCATAGCTGCCAATGAAATGATATCTTGCTTAGTTTTCAAAACTGGAGACCCTCCTGCAGATAGACTGTGTTAGGTAAAACCGGTGTTTGCCTTTGATTCCATGTGAAAACAAGTGAACAGAAGCCAAGGAAACAAGTATCTTGCTTAGTTTACAAAACAGAAAAAATTGTGCATTGGCATACTAGGTAAAAACACTGTTTTGACACTGTTTGCAAGTGAAACCAAGTGCATGGCAGCCAAGGAAACAAATACTTTACTTGCTTTTCAAAACTTTAGTACCCCCTGAATTCACAGAGAATTAGGTAAAACCAGTGTCTTAAAATTGATTATGAGTGAAAACGCATGCAGAACAGCCAAAGTGCCAAGATTTTGTATTCACTTTCAAAACTAAAAACCAACTTCATTCATAGAGTTTTAGTTAATCCAGTGTTTTGAAGTTGATTGTAAGTCAAAACATGAGCATAGCTGCCAATGAAAAGAGTATCTTGCTTAGTTGTCAAAACTGAAGAACGGCCTGCATTCAGACTGTGTCAGGTAAAACTAGTGTTTTGAATTTTATTATAAGTGAAAAAAGTGCATTGAGCCAAGGAAACAAGTTTCTTGCTTAGTTTTGAAAACTGAAGAAAACACTGCATTGGCTTTGCACTAGGTAAAAGCAGTATTTTGACATTTATTTTGAGTGAAAGCAAGTGCACAGCAGACAAGGAAACAAGTATCTTACTTACCTTTCCGTATGGCCAGGTAATTGTGTCCAGCTGTTTGTTCCAGCAAGCACTGGGCTAATTGTAATACAAGAGCATTTATGGACTTCAATCACCAGTGAGTTTACTGTGTGGATGGCTGATTACATCTGCATCAATCAGGGAGATTACATCATCAATGGGTGGTGTTTTTATACAATCATTTGAAAGACTTAAAAGCAGAAGTGATTTCAACATTCAGAGAGAATTTCCCAGCTCATCGTTGGACAGGTAACTTCTCCCAGAAACTCATCAACGACCTTTCATTGGAGCCACTGGTATGCAGCCTGCCTGCAGAACCTGGACTTGTGCATCCCCACGGTCATGTGAGAGACTCTTTTAAAATTTCATATTCTTGACAGATATCTCCTGTTGATTCTGTTTCCCGAGAGAACCCTGACTAATACAGCTGGTATCGGGAGTGGTTCTTGAGGAACAGAGTCTTAAACATGGAATGTCTGAGGTTGTTCTGGGAGTTTTGTAATTGTCTTTCTACTCTAATTGTTCTCAGGGGTACTAATGACTCCTTTCCAATAATGAGGTTGCTAACAGTCCATGGTGTGAGTTGGCAATAGAGATACACAAAATAGCATCATTGGATCCCCCTACTTCCACACTTATAAGAAGCAAGGATCTGGGTGAGAGTGTTTTCAACACCTTAACAGAATTTTGTGGAGTAAAAAAATATAATGATGTTGGCTGGCTCCTCCTAGATACTCTGGATACAGTTACAAAAGAAAGGGATGAGCTAAAGTCTTCAAATTTGAAACTTAAATGTCGCATGAATGATATGAAAGTTTCTATGTGTACCTTGAAAGAAAATCTTGTCTCCTGTAGCCACAGACTTGAGATATCTGAGAATCAAACCCAGACTCTTATTGTACGAGTAGCAGAATTACAGAGGAAACTAAAATCTCAACCTTGCAGGGTTTCTGCAATTAAAGTGAAGGCATTGATTGGAAAGGAGTGGAACCCTGAGGATTGGGACGGAGACATATGGGATGATGATAATATTGGTGGGGACATTGGAACCCTAAATTCTGCTGAGACTTTACCAGATAAACCTGTGATGGCCTGCCCTGTGGAGACAACATCTTCTTAACCTTGTATCATCCAGCGTCCAGCTTGCCCCAGGGAATCTGGACTTTCTTCCAGCCCTGAGTTGGGTACAAGCCAAATAGAAGCCTGCACTGCCCAGCCTCCACCTTGCCCCAGAGAGTCTGTACCTCCTCCCAGCCACGAGACAGGTACCAGCCAATCTCCAGCATGCATGGCCCAACTTCCAGTCTACCCTGAGGAATCTGTCTTCCAGCACCTGCCTGAAGAGAATAATCTTGTCTCACCAGAAGAAAGTGCAAAGGAATGCCCTCAGGTCAGTAGCCTGTAAGACATCTCTAATCCTTCTCCTTACCCATACCCCCCACACCTCTTGTCTTCAAGACCCATTACTAGATTAAAATGACAACAAGCTCCCAAAGGTGAAATACAAAGTGTGATCCATGAGGAAGTATGCGATACTCTGAAAGAACTGCATGGGTTTTCCAACTTATATAGACAGAAATCAGAGGAATACATGTGGTAATGGATAATAAGGGTATGGGATAATTGTGGAAAGAATATAAAGTTGAATCAGGCTGAATTTATTAATATGGGTCAACTAAGCAGAAATTCTGGATTCAATGCTGTAGCTAAAGGGATCAGAAAGGGCTCTAATAGTTTGTTTGGGTGGCTGACTGAAGCATGGAACAAATTATGACCTAGTATGTCTGATGCTGAGATGCCTGATTTGCCGTGGTCTACAGTAGATGAGGGGATTCAAAGGCTTAGAGAGATTGGAATGCTAGAATGGATTTACCATTTGAGACCTGCCCACCCACCCCAGGAATGTCCAGAGGACACACCTTTAACCAGGACTGTGAGGAATAAATTTGTAAGACTAACTCCATCTTCTCTGAAGAGCTCTGTGGTTGTTCTTCTCTGCAGTCCAGATATTACTTTAGGAGGGCTGTAATGGAATTGGAATCCTTAAATATTATGGGGATGATTGGATCAAGGCCTGGTAAAAGTCAAGTATCGGCAGTTAATCACCAAAGGCAAGGTAGGCATGGCTACCACAATGAAAGACAGATTCAAAACAGCACACAGAATAGTCTGAGTTGCATGGAGTTATGGCATTGGCTAATAGATCATGGGGTACCCAGAAGTGAAATAGATGGGCAGTCTACTAAATTTCTTCTGGATCTGTATAAGCAGAAGAGTTCTAGTTCAAGTGAACAAAATCCTAACTCTAATTACAGATGCAGAGAATCACGGCCCCTTAATCAGTTCCCAGACTTGAGACAGTTTACAGGCCCAGAGTCCCTTGAATGAAGAGAAGGCCAGGTCCCCTTGAGGAAGGATCCTGTTAAACTGCCAAAAATTTATACAGTTAATCTTCCTCCCACCTTTCCCCAGGGAGACCTATGGCTTTTTGCCAGAGTAACTGTTCATTGGGGAAAAGAAAATGACCAGACATTTTGGGGATTATTAGACACTGGCTCAGAAGTCACATTAATTCCAGGAGACCAAAAACATCACTGTGGTCCACCAGTCAGAATAGGGGCTTATGGAAGTCAGGTGATTGATGGAGTTTTAGCTCAGGTCCATCTCACAGTGGGTCCAGTGGGTCCCCAGACCGATTCTGTGGTTATTTCTCCAGTTCCAGAATGCATAATTGGAATAGACATACTCAGTAACTGGCAGAATCCCCACATTGGATCCCTGACTCGTGGAGTGAGGGCTATTATGGCTGGAAAGGCCAAGTGGAAGCCTCTAGAAACTGCCCCTGCCTAGAAAAATAGTAAATCAAAGGCAATACCAGATTTCTGGAGGTATTGCAGAGATTAGTGCCACCATCAAGGATTTGAAGGATGCAGGGGTGGTGATTCCCAGCACATCCCCATTCAACTCTCCTATTTGGCCTGTGCAGAAAACAGATGGATCTTGGAGTATGACAGTAGATTATAGTAAACTTAACCAGGTGGTGACTGCAATTGGAGCTGCTGTCCCAGATGTGGTATCAT
Source organism: Tolypeutes matacus (assembly GCA_026826555.1). NCBI lineage: Eukaryota > Metazoa > Chordata > Mammalia > Cingulata > Chlamyphoridae > Tolypeutes > Tolypeutes matacus. The sequence continues at coordinate 28,319 of JAKSZT010053942.1, read as the reverse complement.
TGCTTGAGCAAATCAACACTTCCCCTGGTACCTGGTATGCAGCTGTTGATCTGGCAAATGCTTTTTTCTCAATTGCCATTAGTAAGGACCAGCAGAAACAGATTGCTTTCAGCTGGCAAGGCCAGAAGTGAAATAGATGGGCAGAAGAGTTCTAGTTCAAGTGAACAGTCCTACCTCAGGGGTATATCAACTCTCCAGCCCTACATCATAATATTGTCCACAGGGATCTTGATCATCTCTCCCTCCCATGAGACATCACACTGGTCCATTATATTGATGATATCATGTTGATAGGACCTACTGAGCAAGAAGTAGCAAAGACTCTAGATTTATTGGTAAGGCATTTGCATGAGAGAGGATGGGAGATAAACCTAACAAAAATACAGGGTCCTTTCACCTCAGTGAAATTTCTAGGTGTCCAGGGGTGTGGGGCCTGTCGAGATATCCCTTCGAAAGTAAATGATAAGCTGTTGCACCTGGCCCCTCCTACGACCAAAAAAGAGGCACAACACTTAATTGGCCTCTTTGGATTTTGGAGACAACACTTTCCTCATTTGGATGTGTCACTGTGGCTCATTTACTGAGTGCCCAGAAAAGCTGCTAGTTTTGATTGGGGACTGGAACAAGAGGAAGCCCTGCAACAGGTACAGGCTGCTGTGCAAGCTGCACTACCACTTGGACCATATGACACAATATGATCCAATGGTGCTGGAACTTTCAGAGGCAAATAGAGATGTTGTCTGGAGACTTTGGCAGGCCCCTATAGGGGAATCACAATGCAGACCCTTAGGATTTTGGAGCAAAGTCTAGCCATCCTCTGCAGATAACTACTCCCCTTTTGAGAAGCAGCTTTTGGCTTGCTGCTGGGCCTTAGTAGAGACTGAATTCTTCACCATGGGCCATCAAGTTACCATGAGACCTGAGTTTCCTATTATGAGCTGGGTATTGTCTGACTCACCAAACCATAAAGTTGGGTGTGCACAGCAGCACTCCATAATAAAGTGGAAGTGGTATATACGAGATAGGGCTTAAGCAGGTCCTGAAGGCACAAGTACGTTACATGAGGAAGTAGCCCAAATGCCCATGGTCACCACCCCTGCCATGTTACCTTCTCTTTCCTAGCCCACAGCTTTGGCCTCTTAGGGAGTCCCTTACAATCAGTTGACTGAGGATGAGAAAACTCGGGCCTGGTTTACAGATGGTTCTGCATGATATGCAGGTACCACCCGAAAGTGGACAGCTGCGGCACTTCAGCCCATTTCTGGGACATCCTTGAGGGGTAGCAGTGAGAGCAAATCCTCCCAGTGGGCAGAGGTTTGAGCAGTGAATCTAGTTGTTCATTTTGTTTGAAGGAAGAAATGGCCAGAGGTGCGTTTGTACACTGATTAATGATCTGTTGCCAATTGTTTGGCTGGATGGTCAGGGACTTGGAAGGAACATGATTGGAAAATTGGTGATAAGGAAGTCTGGGGAAGAGCTATGTGGATAGATCTTTCTGAGTCGGCAAAAAATATGAACATATTTGTGTCCCATGTGAATGCTCACCAGCGTGTAACTTCATCAGAGGAAGAGTTTAATAATCAAGTGGATAATATGACCCGGTCGGTGGCTAATGCTCAGCCTCTTTCCCTAGCCACTCCTGTCATTGCCCAATGGCCTCATGAACAAAGTGACCATGGAGGTAGGGATGGAGGTGGTGCATGAGTTCAGCAACATGGACTTCCCTGCATCACGGCTGACTTGGCTACAGCCACTGCTGAATGCCCAATCTGCCAGCAGCAGAGACCCACACTGAGCCCCAGATATGGCACCATTCCTCGAGGTGACCAGCCTGCTACCTGGTGGCAGGTGGACTACATTGGACCACTTCCATCATGGAAGGGGCAGTGATTTGTTTTAACTGGAATAAACACATATCTGGCTATGGGTTTTCATTTCTGGCATGCAATGATTCTTCCAAAACTACCACCCATGGACTTACTGAATGTCTTATCTACCACCATGGCATTCCACACAGCATTGCTTCTGATCAAGTAACCCATTTCACAGCAAAAGCTGTGCAGGAATGGGCACATGCCCATGGAATTCACTGGTCTTACCATGTTTTCCATCACCCTGAAGCAGCTGGATTAATAGAACAATGGAATGGCCTTTTGAGACTCAGTTATGGTGCCAACTAGGTTGCAGGGCTGGGGCAATGTTCTCCAGCAGGCTGTGTATGCTCTGAATCAGCATCCTCTCTATAGTGCTGTTTCTCCCAGAGCCAGAATTCATGGGTCCCGGAATCAAGGGGTGGAAATGGGAGTGGCACCACTTACTATTACCGCTACTGATCCACTAGGAAAATTTTTGCTTCCTGTCCCTGAAACCTTAAGTTCTCCTTGTCTACAGGTTTTAGTCCCAAGAGGAGGAGTGCTGCCACCTGGGAACATAACAATGATTCCATTGAACTTGAAGTTAAGACTGCCACCTGGCCACTTTGGGCTCCTCTTACCTGTGAATCAACATGAAAAGAAGGGAATTACTGTACTGACTGGGGTGATTGATCCTGACTCTCAAGGGGAAATAAGACTACATCTACATAATGGGGGTAAAGAAGAATTTGCCTGGAATGCAGGAGATCCTCTAGGGCATCTTCTAGTCCTGCCATGCCCTGTGATTAAAGTCAATGGAAAATTGCAACAAACCAATTCAAGCAGGACTAACAATGGCCCAGAATCTTCGGGAATGAAAGTTTGGGTCACTACGCCAGGCAAAGAACCATGGCCAGCTGAAGTGCTTGCTGAAGGTAATGGGAACATTGTTAGGTGGAAATATATATGTATGCTTGTCTGTTATTGTTTTTTACTTAAAGACTAAGTATGGTTTTAGAGTAATGTGTATGATTGCCGAGTTGACAAGGGGTGGACTGTGATGGTTAGGCTAATGTGTCAACTCGGCCAGGTAATTGTGTCCAGGTGTTTGTTCCAGCAAGCACTGGGCTAATTGTAATACAAGAGCATTTATGGACTTCAATCACCAGTGAGTTTACTGTGTGGATGGCTGATTACATCTGCATTAATCAGGGAGATTACATAATCAATGAGTGACAATTTTATCAAATCAGTTGAATGACTTAAAAGCAGAAGTGATTTCAACATTCAGAGAGAATTTCCCAGCTCATCGTTGGACAGGCAACTTCTCCCAGAAACTCATCAATGACCTTTCATTGGACTTTCATTGGAGCCACTGGTTTGCAGCCTGCCTACGGAACCTGGACTTGTGCATCCCCACAGTCGTGTGAGAGACTCTTCTAAAATTTCATATTCTTGGCAAATATCTCCTGTTGATTCTGTTTCCTGAGAGAACTCTAACTAATACACGAGTCAAAATTGAAGTATTTCCTGCATTCACAGTGTGTTAGGTGAAACAAGATTTTGAATGTGATTGTGAGTGATAACATGAATATAGCAGGAAATGAAACAACAATCTTACTTAGATTTCAAAAGTGAAGAAACTACTTAATTAACATAACTTTAGGCAAAAGAAGTTTTATGACATTTGTTGTAAGTGAAAACTAGTGCATAGCAACCAAGGAAACAATTACCTTAATTACTTCACAAAACTAAAGAACCTCCTATACACACTGAGTATTATTCAAACCTACATGTGATGCTGGAGTTTCTTAGGTATACTTCCAGAGACTGGAGCCTCCCGTCTACCTATGTGCCAGGTGTGCAGGAAATCTAGGTGGAACTGCAACTCCTACCCTACAGCTCAATGGACTCATCCAAGTCACCTGG
>JAKSZT010053942.1:0-24137 GCA_026826555.1 Tolypeutes matacus | reverse complement strand
ACCAGCAAATAACACAAGTAACTTGCTTAGAATTCAAAACAGAATAATCTACTGCATTCATAGAGTATTAGGTAAAACCAGTGCTCTGACGTTGATTGTAAGTGAAAAGAATTGCACAGCAGGCAATTAAATGAGTAACTTGCATAGTTATTCAAACAGAAGAAACACTTACATTCACAAAGCCTTAGGCAAAACCAGTGTTTTTTTCATTGATAGTGAGAACAAATGCAAAGCAGCCAATTAAGGAAGTAACATGCCTACTTTTCATAACTGAAGAATCAGCTTAGGTAAAACCGCCATTTTGACATTGATTATAAGTGAAATGAAGTGCATAGCAGACAATTAAACAAGTAACTTGCTTAGTTTTCAAAACTGAAGAACTGACTGCATTCCCAGAGCTTTAGGTAAAACCATTGTTTTGATATTGATTGTAAGTGAAAGAAGTGCCAAAGCAGCCAAATAAAGAAGGAATTTACTTAGTTTTCAAAACTAATGAACTTCCTACAATCACAGAGCATTAGGTAAAACCAGTCATTTTGATATTTATTGTATGTGAAAACAGGTGCATAGCAGCCAATTAAACAAGGAATTGATTGATTTTCAAAGGTGAAGAAATGACTGCATTCACAGAATCTTATGTATTGCCACTGCTTTGACATTGATTGTAAGTGAACGAAGTGTGAAGCAGGCAATTGAAGGAGTAACATACTTAGTTTCCAAACTGAAGAACCACAGACATTAACAAAGTGTTAGGGAAAACCAGTGTTTTTTCATTGATTTTAAATGAGAACTAGTGCAAAGCAGCCAATTGAGAAAGTAACATTCCTGGTTTTCACAACTGAAGAAACCCCTGCATTTACAGGGCTAGGTAAAACCACCATTTTGACATTGATTGTAAGTGAAAGCAAGTGAATAATATCCTATTAAACAAGTACCTATAATAGTTTTTGAAAAATGAAGGACCTTCCTCATTCACAGAGCATCAGGTATAACTAGGTGTGACATTGTAAGTAAAAACAAGTGCCTAGCACTAAATAAAAAAGTAACTAGCTTAGTTTTCACAATGGAAGAAACAACTACATTCACAAGTATTAGGTAAAACCAGAATTTGATGTTGATTGTAAGTGAAAACAAGTGTGTAACAGCAAATTACACAAATAGCTTGCTTAGTTTTCAATACTGAATGACCTCCTTCATTCATAGAGCATTAGGTAAAACCACTATTTTTGCATTGATTTTAAGTGAGAATAAATACCAGCAAATAAGACAAGTAACTTGCTTAGAATTCAAAACACAGTAACCTAATGCATTCATTCATACAGCATTAGGTAAAACCAGTGCTTTGACATTGATTGTAAATGAAAAGAAATGTTCAGCAGGCAACTAAATGAGTAACTCACACAGTTTTCAAAGCTGAAGAAACACATTAAAAAAGCATTAGGTAAAACCATTGATTTTTCATTGATTGTGAGAAATGCAAAGCAGCCAATTAAGGAAGTAACATGCCTAGATTGCACAACTGAGAAAACTCTTGCATTCACAGAGCATTAGGTAAAACCACCATTTTGACATTGATTGTAAGTGAAAAGCAGTGTGTAGCAGGCAATTAAACTAGTAACTTGCTTAGTTTTCAAAACTGAATAACCACTTACACTAACAAAGTTAAAACCAGTATTTTTTTTATTGAATGTAAGTGAGAAGTGAATAGTATCTTATTAAAGAAGAATCTTACTTGATTTTTGAAAATTGAAGAACCTCCTTCATTCAGTGAATGTTAGGTAAAACCAGGGTTTTGAATTGGTTGTAATTGAAAACAATTGCATAGCAGCAAATTAAACTCCTTGCTTGGAATTCTAAACTGAAGAACCTCATGCATTCACAGAGCATTAAGTAAAAGTAGTATTCTGACATTGATTGTAAGTGAAAATAAGTGTGTAGCAGGCAATTAAGCAAGCAACTTGCTTAGTTTCCAAAATTGAAAGACCTCCTTGATTCAGAGAGCATTAGGTCAAACAAGATTTTGATATTGAACACAAGTTAAAACAGGTGCATAGCAGCCAATTAAATAAATAACTTCCCCATGTTTCACAAAAGAAGAAACTACTGCATTCTGATAATGTTAGGTAAAATCATGGTTTTTGAAATTTGTTGTAAATTAAACCAATTGCACAGCAGCCAGTTAAAGAAGTAATGTGCTTAGTTTTCACAACTGAAGAAACTACTACAGTCACAGTGTTTGAAATCACAACTGATATGCCATTGACTATAAGTGAAAACGTGCATAGCAGTCATTTAAAGAAGTAAATTGCTTAGTTTTCCCAACTGAAGCAGCTACTGCATTTCAAGAGAGAAGGGTAAACCATTGTTTTGTCATTCATTGTAAGTGAAAACAAGTGCATAGCACCCAAAGAAAAAGTAACTTGCTTAGTTTTCCAAACTGAAGAATATACTGCTTTCACAGAGCATTAGGTAAAACCAGAGTTTTGACATGATTGTAAATTAAAATAAGTTTCAGAGCAACCAAATAAAGAAGCAATTTGCTTATTTTTCAAAACTGAAGAAATTCCTACATTCATAGAGTGTTAGTTAAAACTGGTGCTTTGATATTTATTGTATGAAAACAAGTGCATAGTAACCAATTAAACAAGGACTTGCTTGGTTCTCACAAGTGAAGAAATGACTGCATTCACAGAATCTTAAGTATCACAACTGCTTTGACATTGATTGTAAGTGAAAGGAAGTATGAAGTAGGCAATTAAAGGAGTTACCTGCATAGATTTGAAAACTGAAGAACCACTTACAATCACAAAGCTTTAGGAAAAACCAGTGTTGTTTCATTGATTGTAAATAAGAAGAAGTGAATCATATCCTATTAAAGAAGTATCTTGCTTAATTTTTGAAAATTGAAGAACCTCCTTCATTCACAAGGTTTTAGGTAAAAACAGGGTTTTGATATTGGTTGTAAGTGAAAACAATTGCATAGCAGCAAATTACCCTACTTTCTTGGAATTCAAAACTGAAGAACCTCGTGCATTCACAGAACACTAGGTAAAATCTATGTTTTGACCTTGATTGTAAGTGAAAACAAGTGCGTAGCAAGCAGTAAAATAAGCAACTTGCTTATTTTTCAAAACTCAAGAGTCTCCTTGGTTCACAGAGCATTAAGTCAAGCAAGTGTTTTCATATTTAATGTAAAAGAAAAGAAGCAAGTAGCAGCCAATTAAAGAAATTACTGCCTTATATTTCACAAAGGAAGAAACTACTGCAGTCCCACAATCTTAGATAAAACCATGTTTTTGACATTGGTTGTAAGTTAAAAACAAGTGCATAACAGCCATTTCATGAAGTAATGTGCTTAGTTTTCATAACTAAAGAAACTCTTGCATTCACAGAGTGTTATGTGTCCCAACTGATTTGCCTTTGACCTTAAGTCAAAACAAGTGTATAGCAGTCATTTATAGAGGCAAATTGCTTAGTTTTCCTAACTGAAGAAACTACTGCTTTCCAAGTGTGTTAGGTAAACCATTGTTATTTCCTTGATACTAAGAGAAAAGAAGTGCATAGCACTGAATGAAAAAGTATCTTGCTAAGTTTTCACAAGTTGAATAAACAACTACATTCTCAGCATATTAGATAAAAACAGCATATTGACATTGAAAGTGAAAACTAGTGCCTAGAAGCCAAATAAAAAAGTAACATCTTTTTTTTCAAAACTGAAGAACCTACTGCATTCACAGGGCATTAGGTAAAACCATGATTTGGCATTGATTGTAAGTGAAAAGTTTGCCATAGCAGCCAATTAAATAAGTAACTTGCTTAGTTTTCATAAGTGAAGAAAGCACTGAAATCCCAGAGCATAGGTAAAAACAGTGTTTTGACATTGATTGTAACTTAAAACAAGTGCAATAGCAGCCAAATAAAGAAGTAATTTGCTTAGTTATCAAAACTGAAGAACCTCTTACATTCATATAGCATTAGGCAAAGCCAAAGTTTTGATATTTATAGTATGTGAAAACAAGTGTATAGCAACCAATTAAACAAGGGATTGCTTGCTTTATACAAGTGAAAAAATGATTGTATTCACAGAATATTATGTATCCTGAAGGATTTGACATTAATTGTAAGTGAAAAGAAGTGTTAAGGAGGCAATTAAAGGAATTTCTTGCTAAGTTTTCAAAACTGAAGAACCACTTACATTCACAAAGTGTTAGGTTTTTTAATTGATTGTGAGAACAAGTGCCAAGCAACCAATAAGGAAGTAACATATCTAATTTTCAAAACTTAAGAAACTCCTGCATTCACAGAGTGTTAGGTAAAACCACAAGTTTGACATGGATTGTAAGTGAAAAGAAATGTGTAACAGTCAATTAAACAAATAACTTGCTTTGTTTTCAAAACAAAAATACCACTTACATTCACAAAGATAATACCAGTATTTTTTCATTGATTGCAAGTGAGAAGAAAGTAATAGTATCCTATTAAGTAACTTGCTTAATTTTTGAAAATTGAAGAACTTCCTTCATTCACACAGTGTTAGGTAAAACCAGAGTTTTGACATTGGTTGAAAGTGAAATCAAGTGCACAGAAGCAAATTAAGCTACTTGCTTTGAAATTAAAAACTGAAGAACCACATTCATTCACAGAGCATTAGGTAAAACCAATGCTTTGACATTGATTGTAAGTGAAAACAAGTGTGCAGCAGGCAATGAAACTAGCAACTTGTTTGGTTTCCAAAACTGAAGAACCACTTACTTTCACAAAGTTAAAACCAGTATTTTTACATTAACTTTAAGTGAGGAGAAATGAACAGTATCCTAATAACAAGTAAGTTGCTTAATTTTAGAAAATGGAAGAACCTCCCTCATTCACAGATTGTTAGGTAAAACCAGAGTTTTCACATTTGTTGTAAATGAAAACAAGTATGTAGCAGGCAATTAACCAAGCAACTTGCTTAAATTTCAAAACAGAAGTACTTCCTTCATTCATAGAGCATTAAGTCAAACAAGGGTTTTGATATTGAATGTGAGTTTAAACAAATGTGCAGCAGCCAATTAAAGAAATAGCTAACTTAGTTTTCACAAATGAAGAAACCACTGCAGTCCCATAACGTTAGGGTAAACCATGGTTTGGATATTGGTTGTAATTTAAAACAAGAGCATAGCAGCCAATTAAAAAGTAACATTCTTAGTTTTCACAGATGAAGAAACTACTGCATTCACTGAGTGTAAGGTATCACAATTGATTTGCCATTGACTGTAAATGAAAACAAATGCTTAGCATTCATTTAAAGATGTAAATAGCTTAGTTTTCACAACTGAAGAAACTGCTGCATTCCAAGAGCGTTAGATAACCTATTGTTTTGTCATTGATTGTAAGTGAAAACAAGTGCAGAGCACCAAATAAAAAATAACTTGCTAAGTTTTCACAACTTGAAGAAACAAGTGCATTCTCAGCATATTAGATAAACCCAAAATTTTGATATTGTAACTGAAAACAAGTACATAACAGCCAATTAAGCAAGTAACTTGCTTTTTTTAAAAAACTGAAGAACCTACTGCATTTACAATGCATGAGGTAAAATGAGTGTTTTAACAATGATTGTAAGTGAAAACATTTGAATACTATTCTATTAAACAAGTACATTCCATAATTTTTGAAAACTGAAGAAATTCCTTCATTCACAGAGCTTTAGGTGAAACCAGTGTTTTGATATTTAAGGTACATGAAAACAAGTGGACAGCAGCCAATTAAACAAGGACTTGTTTGGTTTTCACAAGTGAAAAATGACTGCATTCACAGAAACTTATATTTCACCACTTCTTTGACATTGTAAGTGAAAATAAGAGTGAAGAAGGCAATTAAATGAGTAATATGCTTAGTTTTCAAAACTGAATAACCACTTACATTCACAAAGCATTATGTAAAACCAGTGTTTTTTAATTGATTGTAGGTGAGAAAAACTGCAAAGCAGCCAATTAAGGAAGTAACATGCCAGGTTTTCACAACTGAAGAAACTCCTGCATTCACAAGTGTTAGGTAAAATCACCATTTTGCCATTGATTGTAAGTTAAAAGAAGTGTGTCACAGGAAATTAAATGAGTAATTTTCTTAGCTTTCAAAACTGAAGAACCACTTACATTCACAAATGTAAAATGAGTGTTTTTTCATTAATTGTAAGTGAGAAGAAGTGAATAGTATCCTATTAAACAAGTACCTTGCTTGATTTTTGAAAATTACAGAACCTCCTTCATTTAGTATGTTAGCTAAAACCAGGGCTTTGGCATTGGATGTAAGTGAAAGCAAGTGCATATAAGCAAATTAAACTACTTGCTTGGAATTCAAAACTGGAGAACCTCCTGCATTAAAAGAGCATTAGTTAAAACCAGTGGTTTGACATTGATTGTAAGTGAAAACAAATGTGTAGCAGGCAAATAAAGAAGCAAATTGCTTAATTTTCATGACTGAAGAACCTCGTTCATTTACAGACCATTAGATCAAACAAGCGTTTTGCTATTGAATGTATGTGAAAACAAGTGTGTAGGAGCCAATTAAAGAAATAATTTCCTTAGTTTTCACATCTAAAGAAACTACTGTATTCACAGAGTGTTAGGTATCAAAATTGATTTGTCATTGACTGTAAGGGAAAACAAATGCATAGCATTCATTTAAAGAAGTAAATTGCTTAGTTCTCCCAACTGAAGAAACTACTGCCTTCCAAGAGAATTTGGCTAACCTTTGTTTCGTCATTGATGGTAAGTGAATACAAGTGCATAACACCCAATGAAAAGGTAACTTGCTTAGTTTTCACAACTTGAAGAAACAACTGCATTCTAGCATATTATGTAAAACATGAATGTTGACATTGTAAGTGAAAACAAGTGTATAGAAGCCAATAAAACAAGTAACTTGCTTTTTTTTCAAAACAGAATGACCTCCTGCTTTCATAGAGTGGTAAAACCACTGATTCGGCATTGATTGTAAGTGAAAAAAGTGGCATATCAGCCAATTAACAAGTAATCTCCTTAGTTTTCAACACTGAAGAATGTACTGCATTCACAGAGCATTAGATAAAACCAGTGTTTTGACATTGATTTAAGTGAAAACAAGTGCCATAGCAGCCAAATAAAGAAGTAACGTGTTTAGTTTTCACCTACATTCACAGAGCATTAGGTTAAACCAGTGTTTTGATATTTATTGTGTGTGAAAACAAGTGCACAGCAGCCAATTAAACAAGGACTTGCTTGGATTTCACAAGTGAGGCAATGACTGCATTCACAGAATCTTTGTTATCACCACTGCTTTGATATTGATTGTAAGTGAAAGGAAGTGTGAAACAGGCAATTAAACGTGTTACTTGCTTAGTTTTCAAAACTGAAGAAGCACTTACTTTCACAAAGCCTTAGGTAAAACCAGTGTTTTTTCATTGATTGCAAGTTAGAACAAGTTAAAGCAGCAAATTAAGGAAGAAACGTGCCTAGTTTTCACACCTGAAGAAACTCCTGCATTTACAGAGGGTAAGGTAAAACCACCATTTTGACATTGATTGTAAGTGAAAACAAGGGAATAATATCGTAATAAACAAGTACCTTTGTGAATTTTTGAAAAGTGAAGAACCTTTTTCTTTCACAGAATGTTAGATAAAACCTGGGTTTTGACATTGGTTCTAAGTGTAAAAAAGTGCGTAGCAACAAATTAAGCTACTTGCTTGGAATTCAAAACTAAAGAACCCCATGTATTCCCTAATCATTAGGTAAAACCCATGTTTTGACATTGATTGCAAGTGAAAAAAATGTGTAGCAGGCAATAAACAAGAAACATTCTTAGTTTTCAAACTGAAGAACCTCCTTCATTCACAGAGCATTAGGTCAAGCAAATGTTTTGATATTGAATGTAAGTGAAAACACGTGTGTAGCAGCCAATTAAAGAAATAACTTCCTTAGTTTTCCCAAAAGAAGAAACTACTGTATTACCAGAACGTTAGGTATTACCATGGTTTTGACCTTTTTGTAAGTTAAAACAAGTGCATAGCAGTCAATTAAAGAAGTAATTTGCTTAGTTTTCACAACTGGAGAAACTAATACATTTAAACTATGTTAGGTATAACCACTGATTTTCCATTGACTGTAAGCGAAAAGAAGTGGGTAGCCTTCATCTAAAGAAATAAATTGCTTAGGTTTCCCAAATGAAGAAACTACTGTGTTCCAAGATTTTTAGGTAAACTATTGATTGTAAGTGAAAACCAGTGCATAGCACCAAATGAAAAAGTAACTTGCTTAATTTTCACAACTGAAGAAACTACTGCATTCACAAGTAATAGGTAAAACCAGCATTTTGACATTGGTTGTAAGTGAAAAAATGTGCATAACAGCCAATTATACAAGTAACTTGCTTAGTTTTCAAAACTGAAGGACCTCCAGCATTCATAGAGCATTTGGTAAAACCACTGTTTTGGCATTAATTGTAAGTGAGGAAAAATACCAGCAAACAACACTATATCTCACTTAGAATTCAAAACAGAATAACCTACTGCATTCACAGAGCATTAGTTAAAACCAGTACTTTCACATTGATTGTAAGTGAAATGAAATGTGCAGGATGCAATTAAATGAGAATCTTGCAGAGTTTTCCATACTGAAGGACCACTTACATTCACCAAGTGTTAGGTAAAACCAGTGTTTTTACACTGATTGTGAGAACAAGTGGAAAGCAGCCAATAAAGGAAGCAGGTGCCTAGTTTTCATAACTGAAAAAACTCCTGCATTCACAGAGCATTAGGTAAAACCACAATTTTGACAAAGATTGTAAGTGAAAAGAAGTGTGTAGCAGGCAATTATGTGAGTAAATTGTTTAGTTTTCAAAACTAAAGAACCAATTACATTCACAAATTTAAACCCGTGTTTTTTCTTTGATTGCAAGTGATAAGAAGTGAACAGTATTTATTAAACAAGTAACTGGCCTAATTTTTGAAAATTGAGGAACCTCGTTCATTCACAGAGTGTCAGGTAAAACCAGGGTTTTGACATTGGTTGTAAATGAAAACAAGTGAATAGCACCAAAATAAACCACTTGCTTGGAATTCAAAACTGAAGAACTTTGTGCATTCGCAGACAATTAGGTAAAACCAGTGTCTTGACATCGATTGTAAGTGAAAACAAATGTGTAGCAGGCAATTAAACAAACAACTTGCTTACTTTTCAATACAGAAGAACCTCCTTCATTAATACAGCATTAGGTCAAACAAGTGTTTTGATATTGAATGTAAGACAAAACAAGGGCATAGCTGTCAATTAAAGAAAAAACTTCCTTAGTTTTCACAAATGGTGAAGCTACTGAATTCCCAGAATTTTACATAAAACCATGGTTTTGACATTGGCTGTAAGTTAAAACAAGTGCATAGCAGCCAATTAAAGAAGTAAAGTCCTTAATTTTCACAACTGAAGAACCTACTGCATTCACAGAGTGTTAGGTATCACAACTGATTTGCCATTGAGGGTAAGTGAAAACAAGTGTTTGGCATTCATTTAAAGAAGTAAATTGCATAGTTTTCCAAACTGAAGAAACTACTGCATTCTAACAGCATTAGGGAAACCATTGTTTTATCATGGATTGTAAGTGAAAACAAGTGCAGAGCACCCAATGAAAAAGTAACTTGCTTAGTTTTCACAACTTGAAGAAACAACTACATTCTCAGCATATTAGGGAAAACAAGCATATTGACATTGTAAATGAAAACAAGTGCATAGCAGCCAAAAACAAGTAACTTGTTTAGTTCTCAAAACTGTAGGACCACCGGCATTAACAAAGCATTAGGTAAAACCAGTGTTTTGACATTGATTGTAAGTAAAAACAAGTGCCATAGCAGCCAAATAAAGAAGTAATTTGCTTAGTTTTCCAAATGGAAGAACCTCCTACATTCAGAGCATTAGGTAAAACCAGCATTTTAATATTTATTGTAGGTGAAAACAAGTGCATAGCAGGCAACTAAACAAGGACTTGCTTGGTTTTCACAAGTGAAGAAAGACTGAATTCACAGAATCTTATGTATCACCACTGCTTTGACATTGATTGTAAGTGAAAAGAGTTGTGAAGCAGACAATTAAATGAGTAACTTGCTTACTTTTTAAAAAATGAAGAACCAATTACATTCACAAGGTGTTAGGTAAAATCAGTGCTTTTTTTCATTGATTGAAAGTGAGATCATGTGCAAAGCAGTCAATTAAGGAAGTAACCTGCATTTTTCAAAACTGAAGAAACTCCTGCAATTACAGCAGTTTAGATAAAACCACCATTTTGACATGATTGTAAGTGAAAACTAATGAATAGTATCCTATGAAACAAGTACCTTCCTTAATTTTTGAAAACAGAAGAAACTCCTTCATTGAGAGAGCATTAGGTAAAACCAGGGTTTTGACATTGATTGTAAGTGAAAAGAAGTGTGTAGCAGGCAATTAAATGAATAACTTGCTTAGTTTTCAAAATTGAAGAACCACTTACATTCAGAAAGCATTAGGTAAAACCAGTGTTTTTTCCTTGATTTTGAGATCAAGTGGAAAGCAGCCAATTAGGGAAATAACATGCCTACTTCTCACAACTGAAGAAAAGCCTGCATTCACAGAGCATTAGGTAAAACCACTATTTTGACATTGCTTGTTAGTGAAAAGTAGTGTGTAGTACACAAATAAATGAGTAACTTACTCAGTTTTCCAAACTGAAGAACCACTTACACTCAAAGGTAAAATGAGTGTTTTTTCATTGATTGTAAATGAGAAGAAGTGAATAGTATCCTATTAAACAAGTACCTTGTTAATTTTTGAAAATTGAAGAACCCCCTTCATTCACAGGGTGTTAGGTAAAAACCAGGGTTGTGACATTGGTTGTAAATGTAAACAACTGTGTAGATGCAATTAAACATGCAACTTGCTTATGGTCAAAACTGAAGAACCTCCTTCATTGACAGAGCATTAGGTCAATCAAATGGTTTGATATTGAATGTAAGTGACAACAAATGTGTAGCAGCCAAATAAAGAAATAATTTCCTTACTTATCAAAAATTTAAAAACTACTGCATTCCCAGAACCTTAGGTAAAGCCATGGTTTTGACATTTAGTGTAAGTTAAAAACAAATGAATAGCAGCAAATTAAAAAATGACCTTGCTTAGTTTACAAAACTGAAGAGTGTATTGCATTCACAGAGCATTAGGTAAAACCATTGTTTTGACATTGATTATAAGTGTAAACAAGTGTGTAACAGGTAATTAAACAAGCAACTTGCTTAGTTTTCAAAACTGAATAACCTCCTTCATTCACAGAGCATTAGGTCAAACATGAGTTTTGATATTTAAGGTAAGTGAAAACAAGTCTGTAGCAGCCCATTAAAGATATAACTAACTTAGATTTCACAAATGAGGAATCTACTGCATTCCCAGAAGGCTAGGTAAAACCATGGTTTTGACATTGGCTGTAATTTTTTAAAAAGTGCATAACAGTGAACTGAAGTAACATGCTTAGTTTTCATGACTGAAGAAACTGCTGCATTCCGAGAGTGTTAGGTATAACAATTTATATGCCATCGAATGTAAGTGAAAACAAGTGCACACAATTCATTTAAAGAAGTAAATTGCTTAGTTTTCCCAAATGAAACTACTACATTCCAAGAGTGTTAGGTAAACCATTATTTTATCATTGATTGTAAGTGAAAACAAGTGCATAGCAGCCAATTAAACAAGTAACTTCCTTAGCTTTCAGAACTAAAGAACCTCCTTCATTCAGAGAGCATTCATTCAAACAAGTGTTTTTATATTGAATATAAGTGAAAACAAGTGCCATAGCAGGCAAATAAAGTTTTAATTTGCTTAGTTTTCATAACTGAAGAAACACCTACATTCACAGAGCATTATGTAAAATGAGTGCAATGATATATATTATATGTGAAAACAAGTACACAACAGCCAATTAAACAAGGGCTTCCTTGGTTTCCATGTGAAGTAATGAGTGAATTATTAGAATCTTATGTATCACCACTGCTTTGATATTAATTGTAACTGAAAAGAAGTGAGAATCAGGTAATTAAATGAAGTGAAGAACATACTGCATTCTCAGAGCATTACATAAAACCAGTGTTTTGACATTGATTGTAAGTGAAAACAAGTTCCATAGAAGCCATATAAAGAAGTAATTTACAATGTTTGAAAAACTGAGGAACCTCCTACAGTCACAGAGCATTAGGTAAAACCAGTGTTTTGATATTTATTGTATGTGAAAAAAGTGCATAGCAGCCAATTAAACAAGGAGTTGCTTAGTTTTCACAAGTGAAGTAATGACTGCATTCACAGCATCTTATGTATCACTAGTGTTTTGACATTGATTATAAGTGAAAAGAAGTGTGAAGCAGGCAATTAAATGGGTAACTTGCTTAGTTTTCAAAACTGAAGACAAGTTACATTCACAAGGCATTTGGTAAAACCCAGTGTTTTTTAATTGATTGTGAGAAGAAGTGAATTGTATCCTATTAAACAAGTACTTGCTTAATTTTTGAAAATTGAAGAACCACCTTCATTCATAGAGTGTTAGGTAAAACCAGGGTTTTGACATTGGTTGAAAGTGAAAACGAGTGCATAGCAGCAAATTAACTTGTTTGGAATTCAAAATGGAAGAACCTCGTGCAATCACAGAGCATTATGTAAAACCAGTGTTTTGATATTGATTGTGAGTGAAAACAAGTGTGTAACAGGCAATTAAACAAACAATTTTATTAGTTTTAAAACTGAAGAACCTCCTTCATTCAAAGAGCATTAGGTTAAATAAATGCTTTGATTTTTATTGTAAGTGAAAAAAGTGCATAGCATACAATTAAAGAAATAACTTCCTTATATTTCACAAATGAAGAAACTACTACAATCCCAGAACTTTAGGTAAAACCATGGTTTTGACAATGCTTGTAAGTTAAAATAAATGTGTAGCAGTCAATTAAATAGGTAACATGCTTAGTATTCACAACTAAAGAAACTACTGCATTCACAGAGTTTTAGGTATCACAACTGATTTGCCATTGACTCTAGGTGAAAACAAGGGCATAGCCTTCATTTAAAAAGTAAATTGATTAATTTTCTGAACTGAAGAATCTACTGAATACCAAGAGTGTTAGGTAAATCATTGTTTTTTCATTGATTGTAAGTAAAAAACAGTTGCATAGCACCTAATGAAAAAGTAACTTGCTTTGTTTTCAGAACTTGAAGAAACTGCATTCTCAGAATTTTACAAAAACCAACAAATGTCATTATAATTGAAAACTAGTACATAGCAGACAATTAAACAAGTAACTTGCTAAGTTTTCTAAACTGAAAAAACGTACTGCTTTCGCAGAGCATTAGGTAAAAACAGTGTTTGGATATTTATTGTGTGTGAAAACAAGTGCATAGCAGCCAATTATACAAGGACTTGCTAATTTTTTACAAGTGAAGAAATGACTGCATTCACAGAATCTTAGGTATCACCACAGCTTTGACATTGATTGTAAGTAAAAAAAAAGTTTAAAGCAGGCAATTAAGGGAGTAACCTGCTTAGTTTTCAAAACTGAAGAACCACTTACATTCACAAAGTGTTAGGCAAAATGGGTGTGTTTTCATTAAATGTAAGTGACAACAAGTGTAAAGCAAACAATTAAGGAAGTAAGGTGCCTAGTTTTCAAAACTGAAGAAATTCCTGCATTTACAGAGAGTTAGGTAAAACCACAATTTTGACAATGATTGAAAGTTAAGAGGAGGCGGCAAGATGGCATTAGTGTAGGAGGGCGCACACTGCAAGCTCCCAGAGCAAGGCGGATTGGGGACGGGGTCCTGCCCGGGGGTCTGTGCTGTGCACGCGTGGAGTGAGAGGCTTGGGACATCTATCTGCGCGGATCGGCGGCGTGGACCGAACGGTGGAGATTTGTGAGTTTTGAGGCTGCCGGTGGAGGTTGGCACAGGCGGCTGAGCCCCGCGGTTATGGAAATAA
This sequence comes from Tolypeutes matacus, assembly GCA_026826555.1. NCBI lineage: Eukaryota > Metazoa > Chordata > Mammalia > Cingulata > Chlamyphoridae > Tolypeutes > Tolypeutes matacus. The sequence goes on along the minus strand of JAKSZT010053942.1, from coordinate 10,145 downwards.
AAAATAAAACGGCCATTTGGAGCCGTGGGCGGGGGCGAAAAAGTTTTATTTTCTGGGGAGCTGGCTGCCTGGCGCCCCTTGGACCTTGTGTGAACAGAGCAAACAAGCTAGTCAGCACCCGGTGAACCGGAGGGGGGATTTTGGTCCGGGAACGCAGCTGATTTCCCTAGCCACCCAGGGATAAGACCCGGGCCGCTGCAGAGCCAGGAGGAAGGGACACTTTCCAAAGAAGGGAGGGTTCGGTTGGAAGACAGGGAAGGGTATTTTATATTTTTAGACATTGATCTGGCTGCCTGCACCGCCCCATAGCTTTGGGGAGCAGATAAGCCGACCTGAAGCAGCACCAGGCTGAGAGCAGACGTGAATCTGCACTCAAACTGATTTACTGAACAGCCCGGTGAAGCTCGAGCTGGGTGCCAGAAGGGGCGGAATCCGCCATCTTTAGCACTCTTCACTGACTAACATCAGAGTTTCAGCTAACCTGGGGAGTCCGGAAAGTGGAACGTGCTTGATTAATTTCCATGGGCCCAGCTAGGGTCCCTTCCGTAAGGGGGTTGGTCTAGAAGAGGAATTATTTTGGGTCCTGCATTTGGCTAAAAAAAAAAAAAAGTGAGGTCACCTCAACAATTGAAAAATTAATTCTTTTTAATTTAGTTTAATAGCTAAAAGCTGCTTCAGGACCTGCATATAGAACCCTGTGAGGAAATTCATTGATAAACACAAGTAGGCAGGAAGGATCCACGTGGACCCTAGGGGAATCATTGACCCCCCTTAGCTCTGTTTGACTGCTTGCCTGTGTGGATCATTGGTTTCTCTCTGTTACTTTCTGGTCTATTGCTATTATTCCCATTTTCCTCCCCCCTTCCTTTTTCCTTCTATTTTTTTTTTAAATAGGTGCTGCCAGCTGGTCGCTTATTTGCTGGGCTTCTTATTCAGTAATTTCCCACTCGCTGTATATATTGATTCTGTATTACAAACTATCGCTTATCCTTCCTGCATGTTTCTGCCTTCTGTTTTCTGTTGTGGCTCTTAAAGACAGCATTTTTTCATAGGCCCACAACTTAAGGGTGTCAATTTATATCCCATCTATTTTGTTTTCTTCTTCTTTTTTCTTTTTTTTTTTTTTTTATTAGTATTAACTTTTTCCTTTCAGACCTTTCTCTACTATTTCTCTACCTCCTCATAATTCTAGCCTTCTAAATCACTATATATATATATATTCCTCCATTTGTTTTCCCAGTCCATTATAGGAACTCCATATTTTTTCCTAGTACTCTACACTGCCTACCCAAGTTAAATATTCATCTCATTAAGTCTCATTTTGCCCCTCTTCTAACTTTTATCAACATTTCTATTATCCTTCTGCCTTCCTTACATCTTTTGATTCCTCTGGCCCTAACCTTTTGCCTTCAAGGGAACATAGAAAGAAGTAAGGAAATAAAATAAGAAGAAAAACTGCCAAAAAGAAAACTTAACTCACACGCAGAACCAACAGCTAAATAAAATGAAAGTTAAAACAAGTGAATGGTATCCTATTAAACAGGTTCCCTCCTTGATTTTTGAAAACTGAAGAACTTCCTTCCTTCAGAGAGCATTAGGGAAACCATGATTTTGAAATTGATTGTAAGTGAAAACAAGTGCATGGCACCAAATGAAAAAGTAACGTGCCTATTTTTCTCAACTGAATAAGCACCTGCATTTGTAGAGGTTTTGATTAAGCCACCATTTTGAAATTGACTGTAAGTGAAAACAAGTGTGTAGCAGGCAATTAAACAAGCAATTTCCTTAATTTTCAAAACTGAAGAAACACATGCATTCACAAATGGTTAGGTAAAACCAGTGTTTTTTCATTGACTGTGAGAACAAGTGCAAAGCAGCCAATTAAAGAAGTAACATGCTTAGTTTTCACACCTGAACAAACTACTGCATTCATAGAGTGTTAGGTATCACAACTGATTTGCCATTGACTGTAAGTGTAAACAAGTGGTTAGCAGTCATTTAAAGAAGTAAATTGCTTAGTTTTCCCAACTGAAGAAACTACTGCATTCCAAGAGTGTTAGGTAAATCATTGTTTTGTCATTGATTGTAAGTGAAAACGAGTGCATAGCACCCAAAGAAAAATAACTTGCTTAGTTTTCACAACTAAAGAAACTACTTTCTCAGAGTATTAGGTAAAACCAGCATATTGACATTGTAGGTGAAAACATGTACATAGCAGACAATTAAACATGTAACTTGCTTAGTTTTCAAAACTGAAGGACCTCCTGTATTCATAGAGTGTTAGGTAAAACCAGTGTTTTGACATTGATTGTTAGTGTGAATAAATACCACCAAATGCCACAAGTAAGTTGCTAAGAAATTGAAACAGAATAACCTATTGCATTCACAGAGCATTAGGTAAAACTGTTGCATTGAATTTGATTGTAAGTGAAAAGAAATGTGCAGCACGCAATTAAGTGAGTAACTTGCATAGTTTTCTGAACTAAAGAACCACTTACATTCACAAAGTGTTGGGAAAACTGGTTATTTTTCATGGATTGTGAGAATAAGTGCAAAGCAGCCAATTAAGGAATTAAAGTACCTAGTTTTCAGAACTGAAGAAATTCCTGCATTCATGGAGCATTAGGTAAAACCATCTATTTGACATTGATAGTAAGTTAGAAGAAGTGTGTAGCCATTTAAATAACTTGCTTAGTTTTCAAAACTGGAAAATCACTTACAATCACAATTATAAAACCTGTTTTTTCTTTGATTGTAAGTGAAAAGAAGTGAATAGAATCCTATTAAACAAGTACTTTGTTTAATTTTTGAAAACTGAAGAAAGTCCTTCATTCACAGAGCATTAGGTAAAAACAGTGTTTTTTCTTTGATTATATGTGAAAACAATTGCAAAGCAGCTAAGTGAGGAAGAGTGTGCCTAGTTTTCAGAAGTGAAGAGATGACAGCATTATCAGAACATTAGGTAAAATCACAATTTTGACACTGATTGTAAGGGAAAACAAGTGAATGATATCATATTAAACAAGTACCTTTCTTAATTTTTGAAAATTGAAGAACCTCCTTCATTCACAGAGTGTTAGGTAAAATCAGGGTTTTCATAATGTTGGTAAGTGAAAACAAGTGCATAGCAGCAAATTAAACTCTTTGCTTGGAAATCAAAACTGAAGAACATTCTGCATTCACAGAACATTATATAAAACCAGTGTTCTGACATTGATTGTAAGTGAAACCAAGTGTCTACCAGGCAATTAAACATGCAAATTGCTGAGTTTTCAAAATGGAAAACCTTCCTTCATTCACAGAGCATTAGGTCAAACAATTGTTTTGATATTGAATGTAAATGAAAAGAAATGCATAACAGTGAATTAAAGAAATAACTTCCTTAGTTGTCACAAATGAAGAAAGTACTACATTCCCAGAATGTTAGATAATACCAGTTTTGACATTTGTCATGAGTTTAAAAAAATGCATAGCAGCCAACTAAAGCAGTGACGAGCTTAGTTTTCACAACTTAAGGACTACTTCATTCACAGAGTGTTATGGATCAAAACTGATTTGCCATTGACTGTAGTTGAAATCAAGTGCATAGCAATCAATTAAAGAAGTAATTTGCATAGTTTTCCCAACTGAAGAAACTTGCATTCCTTGAGCATTAGGTAAACCATTGTTTTGTCATTGATTGTAAATGAAAACAAGTGCATAGCACCCAATGAAAAAGTAACTTGCTTAGTTTTCACAACTTGAAGAAACATCTGTATTCTCAGTATATTAGAAAAATCCAGCATATTGACAGTGAAAGTGAAAACAAGTGCATAACAACCAATTAAACAAGTATCTTGGTTAATTTTGAAAACTGAAGAACGTCCTTCATTCACAGAGCATTAGGCAAAAACAGTGGTTTTTCACCGACTGTATGTGAAAACAAGTGCAAACCAGCCAATTAAGGAAGTAACATGCCTAGTTTTCACAATTGAAGAAATGAATGCATTCATAGAACCTTAGGTAAAACCACCAGTTTGACATTGATTGTAAGTGAAGACAAGTCAATAGTATCTTATTAAAGAAGTACCGTGCTAAATTTTTGAAAAATGAAGAACATCCTGCATTCACAGAACATTAGGTAAAACCAGTGTTTTGACATTGATTGTAAGTGAAAACAAGTGCATAGAAGCCAATTAAACAAGAACTCATTTGGTTTTCACAAGTGAATAAATGACTGCATTCACAGAATCTTATGTATCACCACTGCCTTGACATTGATTATAAGTGAAAAGAACTGTGAAGCAGTCAATTAAATGAGTAACTTACAAAGTTTTCAAAACTGAAGAGCCACATACATTCACAAAGTGTTAGTTATTAAAACTAGTGATTTACATTGATTGAGAGAAAAAGTGCAAATGAGCCAATTAAAAATGTAATGTGCATTGTTTCCACAACTGAAGAAACTACTGCAATCACAATACATTAGGTAAAACTAGCATTTTGACATTGATTGTAAGTGAAAAGAAGAGTGTAGCAGACAATTAAATGAGGAACTTTTTTAGTTTTAAAATTGAAGAACCACTTATATTCACAAAGGTAAAACCAGTGTTTTTCTCATTTATTGTGAGAAGTGAATAGTATCTATTAAACAACTACCTTGCTTAATTTTTGAAAATTGAAGAACTTCCTTCATTCACAGAATGTTAGGTAAAACCATGGTTTTGACATTGACTGTAAGGGAAAATAAGTGTGTAGCAGGTAATTAAACAAGCAACTTTCTTAGTTTTCAAAACTGAAGGACCTCCTTCATTCACAGGGAATTAGGTCAAATATGTCTTTTGATATTGCATGTAAGTGAAAACAAGTGTGCAGCAGCCAATTAAAGAAATAACTTCCTTAGTTTTCACAAATGAGGAAACTACTGCATTAACAGAATATTTGGTAAAACCATGGTTTTGACATTGGTTGTAAGTTAAAACAATTGCATAGCATCCAAATAAAGAAGCAACATGCTTTGTTTTGACAATGAAGAAACTACTGTATTCCCAGAGTTTTAGTTATCACAATAGATTTCTCATTGACTTTAAGTGAAAACAAGTGTGTGTCAGTCATTTAAAGAAATAAATTGCTTAGTTTTACAAACTGAAGAAACTACTGCATTCCTAGAGCATTAGATAAACCATTGTTTTCGCATTGACTGCAAGTGAGAATGAATACTGGCAAATAACACAAGTATCTTGCTTAGAATTCAAAACAGGATAACTCACTGCATCAACAAAGTGTTAGGTAAAACCATTGCTTTGAAAATGATTTTAAATGAAAAGAATTCTGCAGCAGGCAATTAAATGAGTTACTTGCATAAATTTCCAAACTGAATAACCACTTACATTCACAAAGCATTAAGTAAAACCAGTAGTTTTTCATTGATTGTAAGAGATAAGATGTGAATATTATCCTATTAAACAAGTACCTTGCTAAGTTTTTTTTTAAATTGAAGAATCTCCTTCATTCACAGAGCATTAGATAAAACCAGTAGTTTTTCATTGATTATATGATTAAATGGGTGCAAAGTAGCCAATTAAGGAAGTACCATGTCTAGTTTTCAAAACTGGGGAGAGGACAGCATTCTCAGGGTGTTAGGAAAAATCACCATTTTGACATTGATTGTAAGTGGAAACAAGTGGGTATTGTCCCACTAAACAAGTACCTTCCTTAATTTTTGATACCTGAAGAATCCCCTTCATTCACAGAGCATTAGGTAAAACCAGGTATTTGGCATTGCTTTTAAGTGAAAACAAGTGCATAGAAGCAAATTAAACTACTTGTTTGTAATTCAAAACTGAAGAACATCCTTTATTCACAGAACATTTGGTAAAACCAGTGTTTTAAAATTGATTGTAACTGAAAACAATTGTGTAGCAGGAAATAAATCAAGCAACTTGCTTAGTTTTCTGAACTGAAAGTCCTCCATTCATTGAGCATTAGGTCAAACCAGGAGTTTGATATTGAATGTAAGTGAAAACAAGTACATAGCAGCCAATTAAAGAAATAACTTCCTTAGTTTTCACAAATGAAGAAACTACTACATTCCCAGAAATTTAGGTAAAACCTTAGTTTCACATTGGTTGTAAGTTAAAACAATTGCATAAGCAGCCAATTAAAGAAGTAATGTGCTTAGTTTTCACAACTGAAGAAATGACTGCTTTCAGAGTGTGTTAGGTATCACAATTGATTTGCCATTGACTGTAAGTGAAAAGAAGTGTGTAGCAGTCATTTAAAGAAGTAAATTGCTTAGTTTTCCCAACTGAAGAAATGATTGCATTCCAAGTGCATTAGGTAAACCATTGTTTTGTCATTGATTGTAAGTGAAAACAAAGGCATAGCACCAAAAGAAAAAGTAACTTGCTTAGTTTTCACAACTTGAAGAAAGAACTGCATTCTCAGTGTATTAGGTAAAACCAGCAGATTGACATTTTTAGTGAAACAAGTGCATACAGCAAATTAGCCTACTTGCTTCAAATTCAAAACTGAAAAACCACATGCATTCACAGAGAATTAGGTAAATCCAGTGTTTTGACATTGTTTGTAAGTGAAACAAGTGTGTAGCAGGCAATTAAACAAAAAACTTGCTTAGTTTCTAAAACAGAAGAACCTCCTTCATTCACAGAGCATTAGGTCAAACAAGTGTTTTGCATTGAATGTAAGTGAAAACAAATGCATTAGCACACAATTAAAGAAATAACTTCCTTAGTTTTCTAAATTGAAGAATGTACTACATTTAAAGAGCATTAGGTAAAACCAGTGTTTTGACATTGATTGTAAGTAAAAACAAGTGCCATAGCAGCCAAATAAAGAAGTAATTTGCATAGTTTTCAAACCTGAAGAACCTTCAACATTCACAGAGCATAAGGTAAAACCAGTGTTTGGATATATCTTGTATGTGAAAACAAGTGCATAGCAGCGAAATAAACAATGACTTGCTTGGTTTTCACAAGTGAAGAAATGACTGCATTCACAGAAACTTATGTATAACTACAGCTTTGACATTGATTGTAAGTGAAAAGAAGTATGAAGCAGACAATTAAATGAGTTACTTGCTTAATTTTCAAAACTGAAGAACTACTTACATTCACAAAATATTAGGTAAACCCAGTGTTTTTTCATTGATTGTGAGAAGAGTTCAATTGTATCCTATTAAACAAGTACTTTCATTAATTTTTGAAAACTGAAGAACTTCCTTCATTTACAAAGCATTATGTAAAACCAGGGTATTGATATTAGTTGTAAGTGTAATCAAGTGAATAGCATGAAATGAAAAAGTAACTTGCTTTGTTTTCATAACTGAAGAAACTACTGCATTCACAATTATTATGTCACACCAGAATCTTGACATTGTAAGTGAAAACAAGTGCATAACAGCCAATTTTACAAGTAATGCTTATTTTACAAAACTGAAAGAACTCTTGCATTCATAGAGCATTAGGTAAAACCACTGTTTTAGTATTGATTGTATGTGAGAATAAATACCATCAAATAACACATGTAACTTGCTTAGAATTTTAAAAAGAATAACCTAGTTCATTCACAGAGCTTTAGGTAAAACTGGTGCTTTGATATTGACTGGAAGGGAAAAGAACTGTGTGAAACAGACAGTTAAATGAATAACTTGCTTAGTTTCCAAAATTGAAGAATGTACTGTGTTCACAGAGCATTAGGTAAAACCAGTGTTTAGGCATTGATTGTAAATGAAAACAAGTGCCATATCAGCCAAATAAAGAAGTAATTTGCTTAGTTTTCAAAACAGAATAATCTACTGCATTCACAGAGCATTGAAAAAAAGTGTTCATTATTGATCGTAAGTGAAAACAAGTGTGGAGCAGGCAATTAAACAAGCAACTTTCTTAGTTTTCAAAACTGAAGAACCTCCTTCATTCAGAGAGCATTAGGTGAAACAAGTGTTTTAATTTTTAAATCTAAGTGAAAAAAGTGTGTAGCAGCCAAGTAAAGAAATAACTTCCTTAGATTTCAAAAATGAAGAAACTACTGCAATCCCAGAATGTTAGGTTAAAACCATGGTTTTGACAATGGTTGTAAGTTAAAAAAAATGCATAGCAGCCAATTAAAGAGGTTACATGCTTAGTATTCAGAACTGAAGAAATTACTGCATTCACAGAGTGTTAGGTATCACAACTGATTTGCCATTGACTCTAAGTGAAAACAAGTGCATAGCATTCATTAAAAAAGTAAATTGCATAGTTTCCCCAACTGAAGAAAAAATGCATTCCAACAGCATTAGGTAAACAATTGTTTTTGCCATGGATTTTAAGTGAAAACAAGTGCAGAACACCCAATGAAAAAGTATCTTGTTTAGATTTCACAAATTAGAAAACAACTGCATTCTAAGCATTTTAGGTAAAACCATCATATTTATATTGTAAATGAAAATAAGTGCATGTCAGCCAATTTAAAAAGTTACTTGCTTAGTTTTCAAAATTGAGGGACTCGTGCATTCACAGATCATTAGGTAAAACCAGTGATTTGACATTGATTGTAAGTGAAAACAAGTACCATGTCAGCCAAATAAAGAAGTAATTTGCTTAGAATTCAAAAGTGAAGAAATTCTTACATTCACAGAGCTTTAGGTAAAATCAGTGTTTTGATATTTTTGTTGGTGAAAACAAGTGAATAGCAGCCAATTAAATAAGAACTTGCTTGGTTTTCACAAGTGAAGAAAAGACTGCATTCACAGAATCTTATGTATCACCACTGCTTTGAAATTGATTGTAAGTGAAAAGAAGTTTGCAGCAGGCAATTAAATGAGTAACTTGCTTCGTTTTCAAAACTGAAGAACCTCTTACATTAAAAAAGAATTAGGTAAAACCATTGTTTTCTCATTGATTGTAAGTGACAATAAGTAAATAGTATCCTTTTAAACAAGCACCTTGCTTAAGTTTTGAAAATTGAAGGACCTCCTTCAATCACCATTTGTTAGGTAAAACCAGTGTTTTGAAATTGATTTTAAGTGAAAAGAAGTGTGTAGCAGTCAATTAAAGAAATAAAATCCTCAGTTTTCACAAATGAAGAAATTACTACATTCCCAGAACCTTGGGTAAAACCATGGTATTGACATTGGTTGTTATTGAAAACAAGTGCATAGCAGCCAATTAAAGAAATATCTTCCTTAGTTTTCACAAATGAAAAAACTACTGCATTCTCAGCATATTAGATATTGAAGCCAATTTTTGATTGACTGTAAGTGAAAACCAGTAAACAGCATTCATTTAAAGAAGTAAATTGCTTAGTTTTCCCAAGTGAAGAAACTACTGTATTCCAAGAGCTTTAGGTAAACCATTGTTTTTCATTGATTTTAAGTGAAAACAAGTGCATAGCATCCAATGAAAAAGCAACTTGCTTAGTTTGAATAATCAACTGCATTATTAGCATATTAGGTAAAACCTGCATATTGACATTGAAGTGAAAACAGTGCAAAGCAGCCAATTAAACAAGTAACTTGGTTAGATTTCAAAAGTAAAGAACCTACTGCATTCACAGAGCATTACATAAAACCACTGTTTTGACATTGATTATCAGTTCAAAGAATTGCCGTAACAGCCAAATAAAGATGAATTTTCTTAGTTTTCCAAGCTGAAGCACCTTCTACATTCACAGAGCTTTATGAAAAAACAGTGTTTTAATTTTTATTGTATGTGAAAAAAGGTCATTGCTGCCAAAGAAACAAGGACTTACTTGGTTTTCACAAGTAAAGAAATGACTTCATTTACAGAATCTTTTATATCGCCACTGCTTTGACATTGATTGTAAGTGAAAAGAAGTGTAAAGCAGGCAATTTAATCAGTAACTTGCTTAATTTTCAAAATGGAAAAACCACTTACATTCACTAAGTGTTAGGTAAAACCAGTGTTTATTTATCGATTGTGAGAAGAAGTGAATAGTATCCTACTAAACAAGTACCTTACTTAATTTTTGAAAATTGAAGAACCTCCCCTATTCACAGAGTGTTAGGAAAAACCAGAGATTTGACATTTGTTGTTATTGAAAAACAAAGGCATAGCAGCAAATTAAACTACTTCCTTAGAATTCAAAACTGAAGAAGCTCATGCATTCACAGAACATTAGGTCAAACCTGTGTTTTGATATTGATC
>JAKSZT010053941.1:380466-392672 GCA_026826555.1 Tolypeutes matacus | reverse complement strand
TTTTTTTTTTTTTTTGCCATCCATCTGGCTGCCTGGACCACCCCAAAGCTTTGGGGAGCAGATAAGCTGACCTGAAGCAGCATCAGGCTGAGAGGAGAGGTGAATCTGCAGAGTCAAACTGATTTACATAGCAACCCGGTGAGGCTGGTGCTCGTCTCCAGAAAGGGAGGAGTCGGCCATCTTTAGCACTCTGCACTGACTAACATCAGAGCTACAGCTAACCTGGGGAGTCAAGGAAGTGGGAGGTGCTTGATTAATTTCCACGAGCCCAGCTAGGGTCCCTTCCATAAGGGGGTTGGTCTAGAGGAGGAATTATTTTGGATCCTGCAATACGCTAAAAAAAAAAAAAAAAAAAAAATGAAGTCACTTCAATAAATGAAAAATAAATTCTTTTCAATTTAGTTTAATAGCTAAAAGCTGTTTCAGGACCTGCATATAGAACCCTGCTGGGAATTTGATTGATAAACACAAGCAGGCAGGGAGGATCCACGTGGACCCTAGGGGAATCATTGACCCTCCTTAGCTCTGTTTGAATGCTTGCCTGTGTGGATCTATTGGTTTTTCTCTGTTTATTTCTGGTCTCTTGCTTTTCTTTCCTCTTTCCTACCCCCTTTCTTTTTTCTTTCATCTTTTAAAATTAGGTGCTGCTAGCTTGTCACTTCTTTGCTGTGCTTCTTCTTCAGTAATTTCCCATTTGATATCTATATTGATTTTGTATTCCAAACTATCGCTTATCCTTCTTTCATCTTTCTGCCTTCTGCTTTCTGTTGTGGGTCTTAGATACAACATTTTTTCATAGGCCCACAACTTAAGGGTGTCAATTTCTATTCCATCTATTTTGATTTCTTTTTTTTTTAAAGTATTAACTTTTTCCTTTCAGCCCTTTCTTTACTATTTCTCTCCTTCCTCATAATTCTAGCCTTCTAAGTCACTATATATATATTCCTCCATTTGTTTTCCCAGTCCATTGTATGAACTCCCTTTTTTTCCCTATTACTCTACACTGCCTACACAAGTTAGATATTCATTTCATTAAGTCTCATTTGGCCCCTCTTTTACTTTTATCAATATTACTATTATCCTTCTGCCTTCCTTACATCTATTGATTCCTCCGGCCCTAATATTTTGCCTTCAAGGGAACATAGAAAGAAGCAAGGAAATAAAATAAGAAGAAAAGGTGCCAAAGAGAAAACTTAACTCACACGCAGAATCACCAGCTAAATAAAATTCTAGAGCATAGAGAAAAGCTAATCAACTGAACAAACCCATCAAGATAATATGATGACCAGAGGGCAACAAAAAACTACAAATGACTCTGAGAAACAGGAAAACATGGACCAGTCCAATGAACAAATTAAAAACCAGGAAGTGATGCAGAACATCGAAAAACTAATCAAAGCTATCCAAACAAATATCATGGGCCAACTTAAAGAAGTGAAGGAAGATATTAATGATATAAAGAAGATACTGGGAGAACATACTGAAGAAATAACAAACATGCCTAAAAAGGTAATGGATATGATGGTGAACAATGGCACAATCCAAGAAATCAAAAAGACGCTGGATTCACATAACAGCAGATTGGAACAGGCAGAGGAAAGAATTAGTGCTGTGGAAGACAATACAGCTGAAAACAAAGAGATAGTAGAACAGATAGACAAAAAGATAGAAAAAATCCAGCATGGACTCAGGGAATTAACTGATAACACAAAACGCACAAACATATGCATTATGGGCATCCCAGAAGGAGAAGAGAAGGGAAAGGGAACAGAAGGAGTGTTGAAGGAAATAATGGCTGAAAACTTCCCAGCCCTATTGAGAGAGATGGATGTGCAGATCCAGGAATCACAGCGCACCCCAAATAGTATAAATCCCAACAGGCCAACTCCAAGACATATACTTGTCAAAATGTCCAATGCTCAAGACAAAGAGAAAATACTCAGGCAGCAAGAGAAAAGAGAACCATCACATACAAGGGAAGCACAATAAGATTAAGTGCTGATTTCTCAGCTGAAACCATGGAGGCAAGAAGACAGTGGTATGACATAGTCAAAATACTAAAAGAAAAAAACTTCCAGTCAGGAATCCAGCAAAACTGGCGTTCAAAAATGTTGGAGAGTTCACAAAATTCACAGATAAACAGAAATTAAGAGAGTATGCCAATAAGAAACATGCACTTCAAGAAATACTAGAGAAATCTCTACAAGTTGAAAAGAAATAAACAAGGAAGAGAGAGATGGAGGAGAGTTTAAAAACAACTGAAAAGACAAAAAGAGAAACAAAACAACATATGACATACATTAACCCAAAGAAAAAACAGCTGAGGTAAGAAATTCGTTATGAGTAATAACACTGAATGTTAATGGATTAAATTCACCAATCAAGAGACACAGATTGGCAAAATGAATAAGAAAATATGTCCATTTATATGCTGTCTACAAGTAACCCACCTTCGACCCAGGGATTCTAGGATACTGAAAGTGAATGGCTGAAAAACCATTTTACAAGCTAACAATAGCCAAAAAAAGGCAGGAGTAGCTATTCTAATATCAGACAATATAGACTTTAAACGCAAAACTATTGTAAGAGACAAAGATGGACACTACGTATTAGTAAAAGGAGTAATCTCTCAAGAAGAGAGAACCGTCATCAAAACTTATGCACCAAATCGGGGTGCCTCAAAATACATGCAGCAAACTCTGGAAAAACTAAGAGGAGAAATAAATGCCTCTACAATTATAGCAGGTGACTTCAAAACACGACTATCATCATTGGACAGAATATCTAGACAGAGAATCAATAAAGAAACAAAGGCACTCAACAATACATTAGAAGACCTGGACTTAATACATATACAGAACACTACACCCAGATAAAGCAGGATTTACATTCTTCTCAAGTGCACATGGAACATACTCCAAAAGAGACCACATGCTAGGCCACAGAACAAGACTCAATGAATTCAGAAAGACTGAGATTATACAAGGTAATTTCTGTGACCACAACGGAATGAAATTGGAAATCACTGAGAGCCAGAGAAACAGGTTAGGCACAAGGATAAGGAAGTTAAACAACACAGTCTTAGACAAACAGTGGGTCAAAGAGGAAATCTCAAAAGAAATCAGTAACTACCTTGAAATTAATGAAAATGACAAAACAACATATCAAAACCTATGGAATGCACCGAAAGCAGTCCTGAGAGGGAAGTTCATAGCCATAAATTCATATATTAAAAAAGAAGAAAGAGCTAAAATTGAAGATCTAACTGCACACTTGGAGGAAATGGAAAAACAACAACAAACTAAACCTAAAGGAAGTAGAAAGAAGGAAATAACAAAGATTAGAGCAGAACTAAATGAAATAGAGAATACGAAAGCACTGGAAACAATAAACAAACCCAAAAGCTGGTTCTTCCAGAATATCAATAAAATTGACAAACCCTTAGCCAGACTAACAAAAAAAAAAAAAGGGAGAACAGATGCAAATACATAAAATAAGGAATGAGCAATGGGATATCGCTACTGACGCCACATAAATAAAGAGTAAGAGGATACTTTGGAAAATTATATGCCAACAAGAATGATAATTTAGAGGAAATGGACAAGTTTCTAGAAACCCACAAAGAGCCGACATTGATGAAAGAAGAAATAGATGAACTCAACAGCCCAATTACAAGTAAAGAGATAGACTCAGTCATTAAAAACCTCCCAACTAAGAAGAGTCCAGGACCAGATGGCTTCAGAGCTGAATTCTACCAAACATTCTGGAAAGAGCTAACACCAATCCTACTTAAGCTCTTCCAAAAAATTGAAGTAGAAGGAATATAACCTAACTAATTCTATGATGCCAACATTACCCTAATACCAAAACCAAATAAAGATACCACAAGAAAGGAAAATTACAGACCAATTTCTCTAATGAGCCTACATGCTAAAATCCTTAACAAAATACTTGCTAATCGCATTCAACAACATATCAAAAGGATTATACACCATGATCAAGTGGGTTTCATCCCGGGTATGCAAGGATGGTTCAGTATAAGAAAATCAATCAATGTAATACACCACATAAACAGATTGAAAGAAAAAAACCACATGATCATCTCTATAGATGCAGAAAAAGCATTAGACCAAATACAGCACTCTTTCCTCATAAAAACACTACAAAAGATAGGAATAGATGGAAACTTTCTGAAAATGATAAAGTGTATATATGAAAAACCCAAAGCTAACATCATCTTCAATGGTGAAATCCTAAAAGCCTTCCCTCTGAGTTCAGGAACAAGACAAGGATGCCCACTATCACCACTCCTATTTAACATTGTCTTAGAAGTACTTGCACGAGCACTGAGACAAGAAAAGGACATAAAAGGCATCCAGATTGGAAAAGAAGAAGTAAAAATTTCATTATTTGCAGATGACATGATCCTATACATAGAAAGCCCTGAGAAATCTACAACAAGGCTTCTAGAACTTATAAAGGAGTACTGTAATGTTGCAGGCTATAAGATCAACGCTCAAAAATCAGTAGCATTTCTGTACACCAATAATGAGCAAACTGAGGGGGAAATCAGGAAAAAAATACCATTCACAATAGTAAATAAAAGAATCAAATACCTAGGAATAAATTTAACTGAAGATGTAAAGGACTTATATACAGAAAACTACACAACACTGTTAAAGGAAATCAAAGAAGACTTAAATAAATGGAAAAATATTCCCTGTTCATGGATGGGAAGACTAAACATCATCAAGATGTCTATCCTACCCAAACTAATCTACAGATTTAATGGAATCCCAATAAAAGTGAAACTATTTTTTTTAAGGAATTGGAAAAACTAACCACAAAATATATTTGGAGAGGCAAGAGGCCCCGAATTGCCAAAGACATATTGAAAAAGAAAAATGAAGTTTGAGGTATCACACTACCCAACTTTAAAACATGCTACAAAGCTACAGTGATCAAAACTGCATGGATTTGGCACAGGGATAGACTTACTGACCAATGCAACCAAATTGAGAGTTCTGATATAGATCCTTGCATATACAGTCATGTGATATTTGACAAGGCCACGAAGCCCACTCAGTTGGGAGAGAATGACCTCTTTAACAAGTGGTGCTTGGAGAACTAGATATCCATATCCAAAAGAATGAGAGAAGAATACCATCTCACACCTTAAACAAAAATCAACTCAAGATGGATCAAAGATCTAAATATAAGAGCCAAAACCATAAAGACCTTGTAATATAATGTAGGGAAGCATCTACAGGACCTTGTGATAGGAAATGTTTTCATGAACTTCACAGCCAAAGCACAAGCAGCAAGAGAATAATAGATAAATGGGATCTCATCAAAATTAAAAACTTCTGCACCTCAAAGGATGTTATTAAGAAAATAAAAAGGCAGCCTACCCAATGGGAGAAAATATTCAGCAACCATATATCTGATAGGAGCCTAATATCCTGCATATATAAAGAAGTCCTCCACCTTGAAAATAAAAAGACAAACAACCCATTAAAAAATGGGCAAGTGACTTGAAGACACTTCTCCAAGGAAGAAATACAAATGGCTAAAAAGCACATGAAAAAATGCTCAACATCGCTTGCTATCACGGAAATGCAAATCAAAACTATAATGAGATACCATCTTACACCCATCAGAATGGCAGCTATTAAAAAAACAGGAGACACTAAATGTTGGAGAGAATGTGGAGAAATAGGAACCCTCATCCACTGCTGGTGGGACTGCGGTATGGTCCAGCCACTGTGGAGGACAGTTTGGCGGTTCCTCAGAAAACTAACAATAGATCTTCCATATGATCCAGCAATTCCACTCCTGGGTATATACCTAGAAGAACTGAAAGCAAAGGCACAAACAGATATATGCACACTAATGTTCATAGCGGCATTGTTCACCATTGCCAAAAGTGGTAATCAGCCCCAGTGCCCATCAACAGACGAATGGATAAGCAAAATGGGGTACATAAATACAATGGAATATTACTCAGCTATAAGAAGGAATAAAGTGCTAACACATGGAATAACGTGGATGAATCTTGAAGACCTTATGTTGAGTGAAGCAAGCCAGGCACTGAAGGATGAACAGTATATGATCTCACTGACTGGAACTGAGGAAAGTGAGCAGTCTCTGACAACCATTGTCTGAATGATAGGTTAACAAGGGAGAGAATGAGAAGAGCAGGCTTTGAGACATCACCAATATGGACATAATCTATGGTAAAGGGATAGAGTATAGTTGCATATTGATGGATGGGATAGATGGGTAGTGATATTACTGGGTTTGGTGGTGCAGTGTTTATAGTTGGGTAGATTAGGAAGGGCAGGTTCAAATACCCAGGGCATGTAACTATGAATCTTGACATTCCATGAGTCAAGACAGGGGAGTGTCATATGCCCCAGGGGGGTGGGGAGGAAGGAACAGTTAAGATCTAATGGGGTATTTAGTGGTCATTGGAAAGGCTTTTCATTACCCTATAGTAATGGACACAGGACATGGCAAATATCTTCAAAACTTATTAAACTCTATCGTCTAAATTGTAAACTATACTGTAAATCATTGACAATGTTTAGTTGCTATATTTTGCTATCTGTATAACAGTTATAACAATGCTAATATCCAAAAGAAAAAAAAGGGGGGGGTTGAATATGGGGTGGGGAAGGGGGGGTGGTTTGGTATCTGGGAGTCTCTGGTATTCCGTGTGTGACTTTGCTGTGACCTAAAACTTCTTTGAAAATTAAATGAAAATTTGGGAGACACTGGGGATTGAGAGGGGGAAGGTGTCATGGCACACCAGATATCCGATAACACAGTGATAAAAGGAAAAAAGAATATATATATACATATATATTTTTAAAAGGCATTTCTTTTGCTTTTTTCCCCATTTTTTTAATGTCCCAATCTGCTAATTATATATATATTTTTTTATTGTTTGTTTGTCTTTTTGATGTTTTTTTTTTCCCTGAGTTTTCTTATGTTTGGTCTCTTGCATGTAAGATTTTAATTGTTGTTTCTTTTTCCCATTAAGTGTATTTGATTATTTTATGGGCTACATGTTCATGGAAGATTTAGATCACGGAAGGGTTACAATGGGTACTGCAGGGGATTATTGGTGGGGGGTGTCTGGGAGGGGGATTCATGGGAGTAAGTCCATCCGAATATACATGAAAGATATACAAAATTCTTCAAAAGATCAAAGGTTGGGGCATGGTCACGGTGGGTGGACAATCACACAATAAATGAGGGAATCTGAATTCCTAGCCTGGAGAGCTCTGCCACATTCTCCAAGGGAGCAGCAACAGTCCTCTGAGTGCACGGACAGTGTCTGTCAAAAAAGGATGGCCCACTGATGAGTTCTTTTTATTGATAACTACCCTTATGAGTCTTTACTCTTGTAACTGAAACTTAGCTTACTGTTATGGGGTGCCTAAGGTTTGCCACCTGAGAGCCTCCTTGTTACTCAAATGTGGCCTCTCTCTAAGCCAAACTCAGCATATGAATGCATTACCTTCCCCCCCTAACATGGGGCATGACTCCCAGGGATGAACCTCCCTGGCAACAAGGGATTAATACCAAGTGCCAACTGGCAACACAACTGGAAAAAGACCTTGAATAAAAGGGGGAAAAGATAAAGACAAATGAGTTCAAATGGGTAAGAGACTTCAAAGTGAGTCGGGAGGTCCTCCCAGAGGTAATGCTTACGCACACCTCAGTAGGAGTCATAGAACATCAAAGTGCATATCACCCCACACAGAGGGGCTCCTGAGAGCTCTGGAGACACACAGGTCCTATATAAGGGGGGATAGCCCCAGAGACTGATGCCTTACCAGTGGGCTCTATTTTGGAACCTGTGCTCCTGAGAGTGACAGATTGGACTCAAATAAGTCTTCCCTGCACATGGTTCATCAGTCCCTTCTATTCAAACATATATGTGATGTTAGAGTTTTTAGGTATACTCCCAGAGACTGGAGCCTCTGGCCTACCTATGTGCCAGGTGTGCGTGGAATCTTGCAACTCCTACCCTACAGCTCAATGGACTCATCCAAGTCACCTGGCTTGGAGACAACAATGGGCAACGGCCTTCCCAGGGAATGGAGAGGGCTTGCATCTGCAGGCAGGATCATCCCACCGACCATATCCATTTGATATAAGCCCTCTCTGACTTGGAGGTGGAGTGGACATCACCATCCCAGTCCCCTCAGGATTGGGGGAAGAACTATGGACTAGAGTGGACTTAATGGCATTTTGTTGTACACATAGGGTGATTCTAGCAATGGAAGAAATTATAACAGTGAGGTGGAGCCAGTGGCCACTGGACACTTTCGGGGCAGGGAGGGGATGTGCATTTGAAATACAGGGGCTTCTTCCAGATTTGGAGGTTGTCCTGAGTGCTGTCATGGCAACAGATGTAGGCCATTTTAAATCAGCACACACCATTCAGAACTGTGTGGGAGAGAGTGTCATCTACGATGTGAATTGTGGTCTATGGTTGATGGCAAGGCCCCAGGATGTGTAAGTCCATTGAAGGTGATGGGCCACACTTTTGGGAGATGTTTGTGTGGGATGTGGTGGGTGGTGTGGGAGGTGGGGAACATTGGAATCCCTATAGGTTCCGTGTAATATTTAGGTAAGTTAAGCACCTCTTAAAATTGTGCAAAAGACTTGAATAGACATTTGTCTCAAGAAGAAATACAAATGGTGAAAATCACATGAAAAAAGTTCAACATCACTAGTCATTAGGGAAATGGAAATCAAAGCTACAATGAGATATAATTTCACACCTATAAGAATGGCTACTATTAAAAAGAAAGAGAACTAAAGGTATTGGAAAGGATTTGGGGAGATAGGAACACTTATTCACTGTTGGTGGTAATGTAGAATGGTACAGCCAATTTGGAAGACTGGCAGTTCCCCAAGAAGTTGAATATAGATTTTCCGTGTGACACAACAATACCACCACTGGTTATATACCCAGAAGAATTGAGAAAAGTGACTTGAACAGACATCTGCACAAGAATGCTCATAGAAGTGTTTATTCACAATTAACAAAAGATGAAAACAACCCAGGTGTCCACCAACCCAGGAATGGATAAAAAAACATAATGGAATATTATGCAGCTGTAAGACGAAATGAAATCTTGGAGCAAATGACAATATGGATGAATATGAAGGACATTATTCTGAGTGAAGCAAGTCAAACACAAAAGCACAAATATGGTATGATTACACAATTAGGAAGTAAATATATGTGTAATCTCAGGGTGATAACTTGAATGTGGATCAACAGAAAATGGAATGAGTTTAGAAGATGGAAAGCTGAGGGTTAACTTTTTCAGAATTAATAAATATGTGTGTGTTAAAATATGGAAATGAATAGAGATGGTGAAAACACAACACAATGTTTGTAACTAGTAGGGCTGTTATATGGGTATGACAGTGGTTGAAAGGAAAAGTCTAAGGTCAGGTATATTACTAAAAGGAAAGCTAAAAATGTAACGTGGGACTGTATAGCAGAGTAAAATCTTATGCTAAATGTGAATATGGATAATATTGCATTTATAAGACTGCTTTCTTTGAAGCAGAACAAATGTTTATTAATGTTTCAAGATGACAATATCAAACACAAAACAAACAAACATTATGCTAAGTCAAAGAAATCAGGCACAAAAAACTACATATTGTATGTCGATTTATATGAAATGTAAATATATAAAAATAAACATAAATATTCAAAGAGAAAAGAAAGTTAATGAATATCATTATTTTTCTTGGTATATATTACACAAATTAATTATAATAATTATATACATGTAAGAAAAATTAGATTTATGAATATATTATGTGTAAAATCCAGTTCACAAGAAACTATAAGACATACAGTTTTATATTACAATATTTAAAAAATAGATTTGTAAGTGAAAAATCTCATCTTGATAAAACTGTAATAAATATTTACTTATTTAGTTATGTACCATTAAAATCATGTGTGCTTTGTCACATTCTTTTTTGGGACTCTTTTCAACTAACTTTATCCATGACTTAGTTGTCTTCTTCCTATTTTCACATACATCTATGATTAATATTAACTTACTATTAATGAAAGAATCTCAAATCCACTTTGTCTCATAAATTGTTATGTTATATATTTGAATTTCTGTAGATTTCATTTGTCAATTTTTTATAAGTATGTCTCAGTATTCCACATTGTTTGTTTTATAATTCTACATTTTTCTTTGCAGTAGTTGGTGTTTTCTTTTAAACTTAACTTAGAATTCTAAGCTCTACAGAATGTAATTCTATGTCAAAATATCCATCGCCTTATTTTTGCCACAAGTATTTAGTAATCGATAAATTACCTCTAATTTTTAACAAATTAATTGGTCATATAGAACTCACAAAATCAGTTAATTAAACAATTATAGAATGTTGCTGAGCACCATCAGCTGATTCATATTTTTAAGTTCTATAATTAAAAAAAAATTTATTTGCTTATATCTGCATCTATGTTCTAACAAACACACCTTAAGGCTTATTGATTGCTTGAGAAATGTCTTTATGTGAATTTTCTGGAGACATGCTCCTTCATTGGATTATCTTATGAGAGAAGATGTTAAATATGAGCTAAAATAAATTAAAATATTTTAAAAACTTTTCCTTTAAAAAATTATTCCTTTTCTTGATGCCACAATTGCTTCAGCTTATGTAATTATTCCACTTTCCTCACATTCACCTGATAACCAGTATTTGAAATCTGCAATATAATTCTAGTAGTAATAGCTGAAAATCACATAAACTGCCTTTACATTAATGATAAGAGTTCTTCCATTGCTAGAATAATAATAAGTCTATAGTAGAATAACAATAAATCTACTCTAGTCCATTTTTCATTCTCCAGTCTTGAGGATTTGAAGCTGGTCATGCCCACTCTGCTGCTATTTGAGAGGAGGCTTAGATCCAATGGGACAGATGGTTGGAGCTATCTTGTTTGCACTTTCAAACACTGAATATTTTTTGAGGGACAAAGTGAAACTATAATATAAACTGTAGTCCATGGTTTGTAGCAATGTTTCAAAATAGGTTCAATTGTTACAAATGTACCACAAAAATAAAAGATGTTAATATTGGAGTGTGGGAAGGGGAGGGAAAGGGGCAAAATTATATCACCCTTATATTTTGTATGCAGCATTTATGTCATCTAAATATTCTTTAAAAAAAAAAAACCAAATAATTATTAAAAAACACCTAAACTGATATGGATGAATTAGCCCAATTCTTTCAGCCAATATATAAATCATTATCCCTCCCTATAGGATAGGGACCTCTGCTTAAGTCCACCAAAAGGGACTAAATTGGATATATATGAAATTATGACCCATTTTTGCTCTTTCTCTGCTAGATATATCTCACCTTGTTCAGAATTCCTTCTCTTCCCTCCCCAGTGAGTGTCTTTGGAAAGCCTGTCAGTCACAGATTCTT
The DNA here is from genome assembly GCA_026826555.1 of Tolypeutes matacus. NCBI lineage: Eukaryota > Metazoa > Chordata > Mammalia > Cingulata > Chlamyphoridae > Tolypeutes > Tolypeutes matacus. The sequence continues at coordinate 381,179 of JAKSZT010053941.1, read as the reverse complement.
AACTCAAAGTGATATTCATAAACATTTTATCCAGGACCAGTGAATGATTTACTACAGTTGTCTAGTCACAATTACTGACCTAAGAATGGAGATATATTCAAGTCATAATGAACTGTTCCCTTCTTTGTGATTTTTATATTTTAAACTAGTTGGCAAATCAGGGAATCCCAAATTTCTCTTCCAAGAGATGTACTCAAATTGTCAAAAACTTATATACCTTCAAATTTTGAAAACTGGTTCAAACATATTTAAAATTGGCACATACAAATATGAATTTTTTATTGAAGAATGTTTAGATCTAGCAAAAATAGGCCTACCTCTAATCATGGAACTATCACATCGTGATCAGGAGAACCCTGTTCCTCACACATGCGAGGCTTCCAACCATTCCACACCCTTCACAACTCCCTGTTTTGTCCATGTATATTATTGACCAGGGCCCTTTGGACACTCAATTTACAGTGTCTTTTATAATAAAAGCTTCTCTATATCTTGATGAATACTTCAGTAAGTTTAAGTGCTGAGTGTTTACATATAAATGTTTCCATGCTTGATAAATGGGGTGATGATTGAATTTTGTCCTTCAATAAGGAAATGTGGAAGATATGGCTGTAAAACTTATAAGGAGAGAAAAATATGGTGAGAGGTAGAGAGGCAGAGAGAGAAAGAGAGAGAGAGAGAGAGAGAGAGAGAGAGAGAGAGAGAGAGAGAGA
>JAKSZT010053941.1:356486-367680 GCA_026826555.1 Tolypeutes matacus | reverse complement strand
GAATAGAATTGTGAGTCTGAAAATAGATCCTGACATCTATGGTCAAGTGATTTTTTTGCTTGTTTGTTTGTTTGTTTGTTTTTTATTGTGGGTAAAAATCAAAATTTTCACAATACAAACCAATATTTGTAAAATGATACATAAATATATATGCATATATGTGCATTTGCTTACATAAATGTTACTTTTTTTTTTCATATATATTTTATTTTATTTTTTTATTTTTTATTTTTTTTAAAGATTTTATTTATTTATTCATTTATCCCCCCCTTGCTGCTTGTGCTCGCTGGGTCAGCTAACCACGCCGTGCGTGCGGGCTTTGCCTTCACCAGGAGGCCCCGGGAACCGAACCCGGGGCCTCCCATATGGTAAACGGGAGCCCTACTGATTGAGCCACAGCCGCTTCCCTTCATATATATTTTAAAAGATGCTTAGATTACATAAATGTTACACAAAAATTACAGGGATTCCCATGATCTACACCTCCCATACCTCCCATAACATCTCACATAAACATCTTTCATTAGTGTGGCCCATCACCTGCAATGGATATACACATCCTGGGGCTTTACCACTAAGCATAAACCACAGTTCACATCGTAGACCACACTCTCTCTCACACAGTTCTGCATGGTATATGCTGATGTACAATGGCCTATATCCATCACCACAACGTCACTCAGGACAACCCCCAAGTCCTGAAAAATCCCCTGTATTACAACTCCCCTTCCCCTCCCTGCCCTGAAAGCATCTAGTGGCCACTGGCTCCACCTCAATGTTATAATTTCTTCCATTGCTTGAATCACAATATATCTACAACAGAATACCATTAACTCCACTTTAGACCATAGGTCTTCCCACAATCCTGAGGGGACTGGAATGGTGATGTCCACTCAACCTCCAAGTGAGAGTGGGCTTATATCCCATGGATATGGTGAATGGGATTATCCTGCCTTCAGCTGCAGGCTCTCTCCATTCCCTGGGATGGCCTTTGTCCATCATCGTCTCCTCACCAGGTGACTTGGGTGAGTCCATTGAACTGTAGAGTAGGAGTTGCAGCTCCACCGAGATTCCAGACACAGCTGGCACATAGGTAAGCCAGAGGCTCCAGTCTCTGGAAGTACACCTACAAACTCCAGCCTCACATATAGGTTTGAATAGAAGGGACTGATGGACCATGTGCAGGGAGGAATTATTTGAGTCCAATTCTGTTACTCTCAGGAGTACAGATTCCAAAGTAGAGCCCACTGATAAGGCGTCAATCTCTGGGACTATCCTCCCTTATATAGGACCTGGGTATCTCCAGAACCCTCAAGAGCCCCTCTGTGTGGGGTGATATCCACTTTGGTGTTCTATGAGATCCTACTGAGGTTTGTGTAAGCGTTACCTCCTGACGCTCTTAGAAGCCTCTTAGCCACATAAACTCATTTGCCTTTACATTTTTCCTCTTTTATTCAAGGTTTTTTTCCAGTCATGTTTCCAGTTGGCACTTGGTATTAATCCCTCATTGCCAGGGAGGCTCATCCTCGGGAGTCATGTCCCACATTGGAGGGAAGTTAATGTATTCATTTGCTGAATTTGGCTTAGAGAGATGCCACATTTGAGCAACAAGGAGGTTCTCAGATGTCAGCCCTTAGGCACCCAATAACAATAGGCCAAGTTTCAATTACAAGAGCAAAGACTCATAAGGCTAGTCATTAATAATAAGAACCCATCAGTGGGCCATTCTCTTTTGCCAGACACTGTCCCTGCACTCAGGGAACTGTTGCTGCTCCCTTGGAGAATGTGGCAGAGCTCTTCAGGCTGGGAATTCAGTATTCCCTCATTTATTGAGTGATTGTCTACCCACCATGACCATGCCCCATTCCTCGATCTTTGAACAATTTTATATATCTTTCATGTATTTTCAGATAAACTAACTCCCATGAATCCCCCATCCCAGACACCCCCCACTAATGATCTTGTGCAGCCCCCATTGTAACCCTTCTGTGATCTAAACCTTCTTTGAAGATGAAGCCCATATCATAACCAAATACAATTAATAGGAAAATGACATAATAATGATAAGCTTCAATGCAAGAGGTAAAATACAAGGAAACTCAGAAAAAAAAAAAGAACTAAAAATAAAATATAATTAATGGATTGGGACATTCAAAAAAATGGGAAAAAATTTTTTTAATTATTTTTTATTTTTATTATTTCTCCTTTTATCACTGCATTACTGATGTCCAGTGTGTACTGTGACATCTTCCCCCTCGCATTCCCCAGTGTGTCCCAAATTTTCATATAATTTTCAAAGAAGTTTTAGGTCACAGCAAAGTCACACTCTGAGTACTAGAGATTACCATATACCCAACCTCCCTCCCCCTTCCCCACCCCATATTAAATCTGTTTTATTTTTTTTTCTGGATGGTAGCATTGTTATAACTGTTATACAGATAGTGAAACATACCTACTAAACATTTTCAATGTTTTACAGTATAGTTTATAATTTAGACAGTACGATTTAATAATTTTTGATGATATTTACCATGCCCTGTGTCAATTACTGTAGGGTAATGAAAAACATCGCCCATGACCACTAAATACCCCGTTTGATCTTTTCTGTTCCTTCCACCCCATCCCCCTTGGGCATATGACACTCCCCTGTCTTGACTCCTGGGATGAAAAGATTCATAGTTACATGCCCTGGGTATTCTAACATGCTCTTCCTAATCTACCCACCTGTTAACCCTGCATCATCAAACCCAGTAATATCACTCACTACCCACCTGTCCCATCCTTCAATATGCAACTATACTCTATAACTTTACCATAGATTATGTCCATATGGGTGATGGCTCACAACCTACTCTTCTCTCTCTCTCCCTTGTTAACCTATCTTTCAGACAGTGGTTCTCAGAGACTACTCACTTTCCTCAATTCAAATGAGTGAGGTCATATACTGTTCATCCTTCAGTGCTTGGCTTGCTTCACTCAACATAAGGTCTTCAAGATTCATCCATGTTATTCCATGTGTTAGCACTTTATTCCTTCTAACAGCTGAGTAATATTCCATTGTATGTATGTACCACATTTTGCTTATCCATTCATCTGTTGATGGGCACCGGGGCTGGTTCCAACTTTTGGCAATTGTGAACAATGCCGCTATGAACATTGGTGTGCATATATCTGTTCGTGTCTTTGCTTTCAATTCTGCTGGCTATATACCCAGCAGTGGAATTGCTGGATCATACGGAAGATCTATTGTTAGTTTTCTGAGGAATTGCCAAACTGTCCTGCACAATGGCCGGACCATTCCCCAAGCCCACCAGCAGTGGATGAGGGTTCCCATTCCTCCGCATCCTCTCCAACACTTATATTCTGCTGTTTTTTTTTTAATAGCTGCCATTCTGATGGGTATAAGATGCAATCTCATTGTGATTTTGATTTGCATTTCCCTAGTAGCTAGGGATGTCGAGAATTTTTTCATGTCCTTTTTAGCCATTTAAATTTCTTCCTTGGAGAAGTGTCTTTTTAGGTCACTTGCCTAATTTTTAAATGGGTTGTTTGACTTTTTATTTTTGAGGTGTAGGATTTCTTTATATATGCAGGATATTAGGCTCCTATCAGATATATGTGTGTCAAATATTTTCTCCCATTGGGGAGGATGCCTTTTTATTTTCTTAATAATATCCTTTGAGGTGCAGAAGTTTTAAATTTTGATGACATCCCTTTTATCATTTTTTTCTCTTGCTGCTCCTACTTTGGCTGTGAAGTTCGTGAAACCATTTCCTATTTTCAAGGTCCTGTAGATGCTTCCCTACAGTATCTTCTAAGGTCTTTATGGTTTTGGCTCTTATATTTAGATCTTTGATCCATCTTGAGTTTATTTTTGTATAAGGTGTGAGATGGTATTCTTCTCTCATTCTTTGGATATGGATGTCCAGTTCTCCAAGCATCACTTTTTAAAGAGGCCATTCTCTCCCAACTGAGTGGGCTTGGTGGCCTTGTTGAATATCAGGTGACTGTATATGAGAGGATTTATATCATAACTCTCAATTCAGTTCCATTGGTCAGTAGTTCTGAACTTGTGCCAATACCATGCAATTTTGATCACTGTAGCTTTGTAGTATGTTTTAAAGTCAGGTAGTGTGATACCTCCAACTTCATTTTTTTTTTTTCAATATGTCTTTGGCAATTTGGGGCCTCTTACCCTTCCAAATATATTTTGTGGTTAGTTTTTCCAGTTCCTTAAAAATACAGTGTTGCTTTTTATTGGGATCGCATTAAATCTGCAGATTAGATTGGGTAGGATAGACATCCTGATGATGTTAAGTCTTCCTATCCATGAACAGGGAATATTTTTCCATTTCTTTAAGTCTTCTTTGATTTCCTTTAACAGTGTTGTGTAGTTTTTTGTATATAAGTCCTTTACATCTTTAGTTAAATTTATTCCTAGGTATTTGATTCTTTTAGTTACTACTGTAAATGGTATTTTTTTTCTTGATTTCCTCCTCAGTTTGCTCATTATTGGTGTACAGAAATGCTGTTGATTTTTGAGCATTGATCTTACAACCTGTGACATTACTGAACTACTTTATAAGTTCTAAAAGCTTTGTTGTAGATTTCTCAGGGCTTTCTATGTATAGGATCATGTCGTCTGCAAAATAATGAAAATTTTATTTCTTCTTTTCAATCTGCATGCCTTTTATATCCTCTTCTTGCCTCAGTGCTCGATAAACTACTTCTAAGACAATGTTAAATAGGAGTGGTGATAGTGGGAATCCTTGTCTTGTTCCCGATCTCAGAGGGAAGGCTTTTTGTATTTCACCATTGAAGATGATGTTAGCTTTGGGTTTTTCATATATACCCTTGATTATATTCAGAAAGTTTCCTTCTATTCCTATCTTTTGCAGTGTTTTTATCAGGAAAGAGTGCTGTATTTTGTCGAATGCTTTTTCTGCACCTATAGAGATGATCATGTGATTTTTTTTTCTTTCAATCTGTTTATGTGGTGTGTTACATTGATTGATTTAATTATATTGAACCATCCTTGCATACCCGGGATGAATCCCACTTGGTCATGGTGTATAATCCTTTTGATATGTTGTTGAATGCGATTTGCAAGTATTTTGTTGAGGATTTCAGCATCTAGGATCATTAGAGAAATTGGTCGGTAATTTTCCTTTCTTGTGGTATCTTTGCTTGGTACTGGTATTAGGGTAATGTTGGCATCATAGAATGAGTTAGGCAATATTCCTTCTACTTTTATTTATTGGAAGAGTTTAAGCAGAATTGGTGTTAGCTCTTTCTGGAATATTTGATAGAATTCAGCTGTGACGCTTTCTGGTCCTGGGCACTTCTTAGTTGGGAGCTTTTTGATGACTGAGTCTATCTCTTTAATTGTAATTGGACTGTTGAGTTCATCTATTTCTTCTTTCATCAATGTAGGCTGATTGTGAGTTTCTAGAAACTTGTCCATTTCCTCTAATTATCATTCTTGTTGGCATATAATTTTTCAAAATATCGTCTTATGATACTCTTTATTTCTGTGGGGTCAGTAGTGATATCCCTTTGCTCATTCCTTATTTTATGTATATGCATCTGTTCTCTCTTTTTCTTTGTTAGTCTGGCTAATGGTTTGTCAATTTTATCGATATTCTCGAAGAATCAGCTTTTTGTTTTGCTTATTGTTTCTAGTGTTTTCTTATTCTCTATTTCATTTAGTTCTACTCTAATCTTTGTTATTACCTTCTCTCTACTTCCTTTTGGTTTAGTTTGTTGTTATTTTTCCAATTCCTCCAAGTGTGCAGGTAGGTCTTCAATTTCAGATCTTTTTACTTTTTTAATATATTTTTTATGGCTATGAACTTCCCTCTCAGGACTGCTTTTGCTGCATCCCTTAGGTTTTGATATGTTGTGTTGTCATTTTCATTAGTTTCAAGATAGTTACTGATTTCTTTTGATATTCCTTCCTTGACCCACTGTTTGTGTAAGAGTGTGTTTTTATACTTCCATATCTTTGTGCCTAATATGGTTCTCTGGCCCTTAGTGATTTTCAATTTCATTCCATTGTGGTCAGAGAAATTACTTTCTATAATCTTAATTTTTCTAAATTCATTGAGCGTTGTTCTGTGGCCTAGCATGTGGTCTATCTTGGAGTATGATCCATGTGCACTCAGAAGAATATATACCCTGCTGTATTTGGGTGTAGTGTTCTGTATATGTCTATTAGGTCCAGGTCCTCTAATGTATTATTCATAGTCTTTATTTCTTTTTTGATTCTGTTTCTATATGTTCTGTCTAATGGTGATAATGGTGTATTAAATTCCCCCACAATAATTGTATAAGAATTTATTCCTTCAGTTTTTCCAGAGTTTGACTCATGTATTTTGACGCAACCTGATTATGTGAATGAATGTTTATGATTTTTCTCTCTTCTTGAGGGATTACCTCTTTTGCTAATATATAGTGTCCATCTTTGTCTCTTACAATAGTTTTGCATTTAAAGTCTATTTTCTCTGATATTAAGATAACTACTCCTCCCCTTTTTTGTCTATTGTTAGCTTGTAAAATTGTTTTCCAGGCATTCAATTTCAGTCTCCTTGAATCCCTGGGTCGAAGGTGGTTTCTTGTAGACAGCATAAAGATGGATCATATTTCCTTATGCATTCTTCCAATCTGTGTCTCTTGACTGGTGAGTTTAACCATTAACGTTCAGTGTTACTACCCTACATGAATTTCTTACATCAGCCATCAGCCATATTTTCTTTTGGGTTAATGTATGTTACATTTTGTTTTTATTTCTTGTCTTTTTAGTTGTTCTTACACTCTCCTCCAACTCTCTCTCCCCTGTTTTTTCCTTTCAACTTGTAGAACTTCCTTTAGTATTTCTTGAGGTGCAGGTTTCTTATTGCATAATCTCTTATTTTTGCTTAATATGTGAATATTTTGAACTCTATCATTTTTGAATTCCATTTTTGCTGGATAGAGAATTTGTGGCTGGAGGTTTTTTTCTTTTAGTACTTTGACTATGTCATACAACTGTCGTCTTGCCTCCATGGTTTCAGATGAGAAATCAGCACTTTATCTTATTGTGCTTCCCTTGTAAGTGATGGTTCTCTTTTCTCTTGCTGCCTTGAGTATTTTTTCTTCATCTTGAGCATTGGAGATTTGACAAGTATACGTCTTAGAGTTGGCCTGTTGGGATTTATACTGTTTGGGGTGCACTGTGCTTCCTGGACATGTACACCCATCTCTCTCAATAGGTTTGGGAAGTTTTCAGCCATTATTTCCTTCAACACTCCTTCTCTTCCCTTTCTTTTCTCTTCTTCTGGGATGCCTATAATGCGTATGTTTGTGCATTTGTGTTTTCAGTTAAATCCCTGTGTCCCTGCTTGATTTTTTCTATCTTTTTGTCTATGTGTTCTACTATCTGTTTGATTTCACATGTACCATCTTCCATATCACTAATTCTATCTTCTGCTTCTTCAAATCTGTGGTTAGGTGAATTCAGCATCTTTTTGATTTCTCGTATTGTGCCATTGATGACTATCATATCTGTTATCTTTTTATGTATGTTTACAGTTTCTTCAGTATGTTCTCCCAGTGTCTTCTTAATATCCTTAATCTCTTTTTTATTTTAGTAAGTTGCTCCATGTTATTTATTTGGACAGCTTTGATTAGTTGTTTGATGTTCTGTATCTCTTCTTGGTTTTTGGTTTGTTGATTGTACTGGTCCATGTCTTCCTGTTTCTCAGTGTGGTTTGTAATTTTTTGTTGCCCTCTAGACATCATTTTATCTTGATGGGTTTATTCAGCTGATTAGCTTCTCTCTCTGCTCTAGAGTTTTATTTAGGTGTTGGTTCTGTGTGTGTGTTAAGTTTTCTCTTTGACACTTTCTTCTTCTTAGAATCTATTTCCTTCCTTCTTTCTATGTTCCCAGATTAGGGCCAGAGGAATCAAAATAGGTGAGAAAGGAAGAAGAATAATAGTAATATTGATAAAAGTTAGAAGAAGGGCCGTATAAGACTTAATAAAATGAATATTTAACTCATGTAGGCAGTGTAGAGTAATAGGAAAAAAAATCAGAGTACCTACAATGGGCTGGGAAACTAAATACAGGAAAATATATATAATGGTTTAGAAGGCCAGAATGATGAGGAGAGAGAGAAAGTAAAGAAAGAGCTGAATGGAAAAAGGGAATAATAATAATAATAATAATAATAATAATAATAAAGAAACAGAATAGATAAAGATAGAAATTGACACTCTTGAAGTTGCGGGCTAATAAGAAAAGATGGTATGTTAGAACCACAACATAAAGCAGAAGGTAGAAAGATGAAGGAATGAAAAGAGTTAGCATTGGGAGACAAAATCAGTATAGAAAGAGAATGGGAAATTACAGAAGAAGCACAACAAAGAAGAGACAAGCTAGCAACATCTAATTTAAAAATAACAAAGGAAAAAAAGGGGGGGGTAGGAAAGAGGAAAGAAAAGCAAGAGTCAACAAACAGACAAAGAAAAGCCAAACAACCACACAAGCAAGCAGTCAAACAAATCTAAGGAAGAACAGTGTTCCTTCTTTGGCAGTTGTGGAGCCTTTCAGCCTGCTTGTGTTCATCAATGAATTACCCTGCATCATTCTATCTGCAGGTTTTGAGGCAGATTTTAGTGATTAAACTAAGTTAAAAATTTTTACTTATTTTTTTTTAATGATTTTTTTTTTTTTGGAGAAATAAGGTACCCAAAAGAAGACCTCTTCTAGACAATCACATCCCCCAAAGGGACCCTAAATAGGCTCGTGGAAACTTATCAAGCACTTCCCACTTCCTGGCCTCCCCTGGGGAGCTGGAGCTCTGATACTTGTCAGAGCAGAATGATAAAATTGGCTCACTCCACCCCCTCCCAAGCCAAAGCTCAGTATCACAGGGCTGTTAAGTAAATCAGGCTTCCTCAACAGATTCACCTCTTCCCTCAGCCTGGTGCCACTTCAATATGGATGATTTACTCCCCAAAACTGTGAGGGGGTCAAGGAAACCAAACCCATAGAAAGGAAACCCCTCTCCACCTTCTGTGGGAACCCTCCACCAGGTTGCCGGCGGGAGTCAGGGCGTATCCTTGGGCAGCTAGGTAAATCAGACTTCCTCAGCAGATTTGCCTTTCCCCTCAGCCTGGTGCTGCTTCAAGCCATCTATTTTGCTCCCCAAAGCTGCAAGGGTATCCAGGCAGCCAAACCCACAGAAAGGAAACCCCTCTTGACCCTCCACCAGACCCTCCCACTCTTGGAGAACGCTCTCTCTCACCAGGTTGCTGGCTGGAGTCACGGCTCATCCCAGCCCTTTTCTCTGAGTGTGGGGCTCAGCCATCCATGTCAACTACCACAGCCAGGGATAAACTCGCAATTGTTTCCTGAGCAATCCACCTCGCCACCCAACTCCCTCCAGATCGATGTCCCAAAGGTTCTCCTTGTGGGCCACAGCACAGACCACTCAGGCAGGATCCTGTCCCTAATCAGCCATCCTCTGAGAGTGAGATGGTGAATGCCCTACTAAACCTATGCCATCTTGCCACAACTCTCTAATCTTTTCATTTACAATTTTTTTTATATGTGCATATATGTGTATTTGCTTACAAAAATGTTATTTATATATATATATATATACATATATTTTAAGAGATGCTTAGATTACCCAAAATACTACACGGAACCCACTGGGATTCCCATGTTGCCCACCTCCCACACCTCCCACCACATCCCACACAATCATCTCCCACAGTGTGGCCCACCAACCTCAATGAACTTACACATCCTGGAGCCTTGGCCACCAACCATAGTCCACAGTTCACACTGTAGACCACACTCTCTCCCACTCAGTTCTGAGTGGTGTGTGCTGATTTAAAATGGCCTACATCCATTGCCACAACAGTACTCAGGACAACCTCCAACTCCCAAAGAAGCCCCTGTATTTCAACTGCTCATCCCCTTCCTACCCAAAAACTGTCAGGTGGACACTGGCTCCACCTCATTGTTATAATTTCTTGCATTGCAAGAATCACCATATGTGAGCAAGAGAATACCATCAAGTCCACTCTAGTCCATAGTTCTTCCCCCAATCCAGAGGCGACTGGGATGGTGATGTCCACTACAACTCCAAGTGAGAGAGGGCTTATATCCCATGGATATGGTGGGTGGGATGATCCTGCCTGCAGATGCAGGCCCTCTCCATTCCCTGGGATGGCCATTTCCCATCGTTGTCTCCTCACCAGGTGACTTGGATGAGTCCATTGAGCTGTAGGGTAGGAGTTGCAGTTCCACCTAGATTTCATGCACACCTGGCACATAGGTAGGCGGGAGGCTCCAGTCTCTGGAAGTATACCTAAGAAACTCCAGCATCACATGTAGGTTTGAATAGAAGGGACTGGTGAACCATGTGCACGGAGGACTTATTTGAGTCTAATTCTGTCACTCTCAGGAGCACAGATTCCAAAATAGAACCCACTGATAAGGCATCAATCTCTGGGGCTATCCCCCCTTACATAGGACCAGGGTGTCTCCGGAGCTCTCAGGAACCCCACTGAGTGGGGTGATAGGCACTTAGATGTTCTATGAGCTCCTACTGAGGTGTGCGTAAGAGTTACCTCTGGGATGACCTCCCGACTCTCTTTGAAGTCTCTTAGCCACTTGAACTCATTTGTCTTTACCATTTCCCCCTTTTATTCAAGGTCTTTTTCCAATTGTGTTGCCAGTTGGCACTTGGGAAAAGTTTTCAATTAGCAGTAATCGTGCCTCGGATAAACCTCATTGGCTACGATACTGCCACTGCACAAAGCTGCCAGTTGGCACTTGGTATTAATCCCTCGTTGCCAGGGAGGCTCATCCCCGGGAGTCATGTCCCACGTTGGGGGGAAGGTAATGCAATCATATGCTGAGTTTGGCTTAGAGAGAGGCCACATTTGAGCAACAAGGAGGCTCTCAGGTGGCAACCCTTAGGCACCCCACAACTGCAGGCTAAGTCTCATTTATAAGAGCAAAGACTCACAAGGGTAGTCATCAATAAAAAAAATAAAAAAAATAAAATCAGTGGTTCATCCTATTTTGACAGGCACTGTCCCTATACTCAGAGGACTATTGCTGCTCCCTTGGAGATTGTGGCAGAGCTCTTCAGGCTAGGAATTCAGATTCCCTCATTTATTGTGTGATTATCCACCC
>JAKSZT010053941.1:345841-356386 GCA_026826555.1 Tolypeutes matacus | reverse complement strand
AAAAAAAAACAAATAATCAAACAAAGAACAAAACAAAATAAAATATAATTAGTGGATTGGGACATTCAAAAAATGGGCAAAAAAGCAAAGGAAATGCCTTTAAAAATATATATATACATGTCTTTTACTTTTCTTGTACACCCAGCCTTGCCCTTACTCTCTCAATTACCTTCATTTATACTTCAGTGTTATCATGAATTCCACTCCCAAATCTTCTCTCTTTAATCAAAATCTATCTCTGTGTCCAGAATCATTTAATTCTGAGGTCAGCCAATTTGGGTAACTCTTTCAAGTCTCTAGTCATATTCTTCCACTTCCAAATTCTTACCTTTGCCTCAACCCAACATTCACTTTCTTGTTTCTGAGCTAAATAATCTGAACATTGCTGGTGAAATCAGTACAGTACATTTGGGTCTGTACAATATTTCAAAAATCAATCTCATTATGATCCTCATTAATACTATGAGATTAATCTCCTATTTATTCTTATCAACTTTAATAACTCACCTTGTATCCCATTTTGCCCAATCCCAGGCAGCTCAGGGTGAAGCCTGTGCAGAAAAAAATAAATTACACATGCACACACACACACACACACGCTCATTTATGCAGCCCTTTGAGGCAAGAGCAACCTTTCAACTTTACTTCCCCCATCTGCAGGCAACATCAATTATGCCATTTTTCTCATTCTCATAATTCCTGTGCAATGTTATTTATATAGCAAGCATCATAATTTCTTTTTGTTGTCTGATATATGTAGATAGCAATATCTTGAGGGTAGAATTTTGTTTTATTATGTGGCATCTTTAATACATTGTTCAAAATACAATAAATGAATGGCAACAATAACTAAATGAAATATTCTGGAGAAATCATATGATTTGCTTATCTCTCATTTAATCACATCATTTACAACATTTGCAACACATTTTTACAACACATATTAACTTCAGTATTTTAATTATAAAACAGGAATTTTTAAGTTTCATTCTGCTCTTGAAATATTTAATATATTAATTAATGAAATTAATTTACAACATTTACAACACATTTTTACAATAGATCATATTAACTTCAGTATTTTAATTATAAAACAGGAGTTTTTAAGTTTCATTCTACTCTTGAAATATTTAATATATTAATTAATGAAATTGTACATTTATGTAATTACACATTAGTTATATCTTCTATAAAATAAAGAAATATTATTACTAAACTCTTCTTTGAAATCTTTTGTCACCTAAATATATTCTCCTTATCCTATAAAATTTTCTCATAAAATACAAGAGAGTATTTGCATTGATTCATATTCCTAGTTTAGAGGGAAAAGGGGGAGGAAATGAGATACAGACAAATGTGTTCCTCTCTATAGAGAATAAAAGTGTATCACAGTGGGAATATTTACATTATTAATTATTATTATTATTATTATTATTATTATTTTGAGATACTGATGGCTGGGGATTGAACCCAGGACCTTGTATGTGGGAAGCCAGTGCTCAACCACTGAGCCACATTGACTTCCCTGAGTTACTTTTTCATTTGTTTTGCTTGTTTTTTTTTTTTTGTTTGTTTTTTGTTTTGTTGTTGTTCTTTCAGTAGGAAATGGTAACTGAACCTGGGATCTCCCATGTGAGAGCTGGGTGTTCAACTGCTTGAACCACATCTGTCCCCTAAAATACTGTTTTTGTTTTTAGAAATACAAATGCACAGGATTTGAACAAGGGTACGGTTATCTCTTGAACTCAGCACCCAAGAGGACTGAGTTTCAAATTCATCTTCTAATGATTTTTATCTTGTTTATGAGTTAATTTCTCCTTTATCTTGAAGGTTTTTTTCTTATTCTCACAGAGTGAAATATTGAATAGAGGAGAAAGAGTGAAAACTAATCAAGTTCCTTAGATATAATTCCTTTTCTTTTATCGGGTAATATTGCTTGGAGAAAAGAATGACAGGAAAATGTGAGACATAACCCTATCTATTCCATCTCTATAATGCTTAAGGTGACCAGTTAGCCCCTGATGCAAAAAGGCGATTCAGTGATATAAAGGATAATCCAGAATAAGGCACATTTGGTTTCAATCATGCTTTTAAATAGTTACTTAACCTTGTACATGGTAATTTATCATTGCATACTTTAGTGTTTTCATCAATAATAGGACACATACTACCCACCTAATTTAGTTCATAAAAGAATTACACCATATATGCAAACTTGTGGGTATTTTTCCAAGCCACAGATTTTTTCCTGAAGTATCTGGTTAACAAATGGACTAATGACTGGAATGACTAAGAAAGGAGCCACACAAATGAAAATCAAAAGAGAGTGCTTTATGAAATGAATTTTTTTTACCACACATTGACAAAATAAATATATAAATATATAATAATTAGATTTTCTATATATAGATTATATGCAATTTTAATGTATATATTTAAAATCATATATGAAGTAATTCTCAGAACTATATAAGTTAGTATGAATCCTACAGCTAAATAAAACATTATTAATGCAAAATAATTTTGCACTTATCCATTTACATGAATACAAGCACCCATTTATAACTCTATATTAAAATATACATTTAAATAAATATATTGTTTTTAATTTCATTAAAGTATATATATGAAGAGTCTTTATTAGCATACATTTAAATCACATTGATACATACAAGACCTACATTAATTGTTTTATTGATCATTTAAATATAAATGTATGTATAAACATAAATATTTATACACAAATACTTATACATGGTTCCATATTACATATGTTTTTCTAATGTAGAGAAAGGCTTTTATACATACATTTAGAAGGACAAATAGAGTGGAGACTCTTGGAGCTTGTACAATGTTGTCAATTAGATTTTATAAAGTACTTTTAGAACTTATGAAATTATGCTTTCTTGTAGGAGTTCCATAAAATAATGGAATAAACACCTGAAAGTAAAAAGACTCAGAAAGCGTAAATATGTTAGAATAAGAGAGCTCTGGTATGCTTCCCCAATGTCTTCCTGATATCCTTTATCTCTTCCTTCATTTCATTGAGTCAATTAAGGATATTTGATTAGACATCCTCGATTAGTCATTCTACATTGTGAATCTCCTCCTGAGTTTTAGTTCATTTATTTTACTAGGCCATGACTTCCTATTTCTTGGTATGGTTTGTATTTTTTTAATGTCTTGCATCTGTTTATTTTGATGGGCTTATTAAATTTGTCAGTTTCTCTTTCTAGTCTATGGATTTATTTTTGTTTTGCTTTGTGTTAAAAGTCTTCTTTAACACTTGGTTCCACTTATTCTATATCTTTGTAAATGCCTGTGCTCAAAGTAAAATTATTATACCCACAAAAAAGAAAGAAAGAAGAGAAAAAAGAAAAAGAAGATAAAATTAAAGAAGGTAAAATGAAACAAAACAGAAGAAAAATAAATCATAAGAGGGAAAAATAGTAAGCAGGTTTAAAAATTTTAAAAGGTGTAAAAAAGGTACAGGGAAACATAAAATAAAATAAAATACCAGATAAATGAGAAGAGAAAAAAGAAAGTCAAAACACAGCAAAGGAGAAATGAAGGAGGAAGAAAAGAAAAGGGTTAAGATGAAAAAAGAAAAAAAGAGGGAGTAAAGATAAATAGAATTAAAAAGAGGGCAAAAAAAAGATGAAAAGGGAGGAAAAAAGAAAAAGAAAAAAGGGAAAAAATAAATGACAAGATATATGGGAAGAGAAGAAAGAAAAGAAGAAAAACAGGAGAAAGAAATAAAATCAGGAAGAGAAGAAAAAAACAAACTAATAAAAAATCTGGGCCTCCCTCTAGATCACCAAGACCAGCTAGGATCCTCCTCTGAAGCGGTTTGTTTTTGCCAATTCATCACAGCACACATCCCCTCTCTCCAAGTATCTTGATGAAGAGAGGGGGAGGGTAAAAAATGCTATTCAGGCCCCAGCATCCCACTGCTCTACTTCCCTCCAGCTGCTAGTACCAGACAATCAATCACCTTACAGCCAGCTTTTCTGGATGAAGAGAGAAAAATAATGAAAAAGAAATAGGAAAAAAGAGAGAGAGAAATGAATAACCACCAATATGTTCTCTCACCTCTCTCAGAGGTTCGCCCAACTCCCCCCCTTCTCTAAGCAGCCTGGGCACAATCCTGCCTGTGTTATTGCTCTCAGCAGCTCCACTCTCCCCCAGAGCTGGCTAGGAGGTTTTCCTCTCCCCCTAGTCACTTGGTTTGTTCCCCTCTTCTCTGGGGCTCGCTGCACCCCTCCCCTTTCTCTGGTGCCTAACTGGACCCCCCACTCTCCAGCAGCCCTCTCCTATCACCCATGCAACAACCTGGCTTCCCTATGACTGGCAAGCCAGCTTACATTCCCACAGTTTATAGAGGAAGAGTGCAGCCTGATATTCCCTAATCTGCCATCTGTCCCAGGAATGCTGAATATATTCTATCATTTCTTTATTCATTGATCTTATTGAAGCTTATTAAAAATATTCCAGGAGGAAATGATTACTTCCAAGAAGCAAATATATCTTTATGTCTTAATGCCCCCAAATTTTATCAATCTTAGCATATGCCTATGGAGGTAAATTATATGCCTAGAGATAGGAAAGATGAGCTACATGTTAATTTTTAATCCATGCAATGTTGAGTTTGGACTCATTTACAGCCAGAAGTTGTGTGTGTGTCTGTGTGTCTGTGTATGTGATTGGTAGAGATGAGAGTGTTTGGAATAGATAATAAACAGAGTGTCTGATAGTAGATAGCTGCATTTAAAACCTGTTTAGCAGCAGGGACATGTCTGGAGTGCCAAACCTGAGTTTATGGGGATTTCCAACAATGATATTGCCCTAAGTGCTGCCACAAGGAAGTTGGGAAATAAGATTTCAAAGTTGGATTCCTCCATTTCACAGTTCATTATTTTCCCTTCTTTTACAAATGTCTTCCAATCCTGTCTCCCCACTTAATTGTAGTGTTCCCTAGGGAAAGTAATTATCCATTATCATTCTTAAATTTCCATCTGTAACATTATTATATTTTTATCTTTGTGTGCTTGTGATAAAAAGGACATGGCTAGTTAAAGAAATAATTTGTGATTTAACATAGAGCAGAGAATTATATTTATTTTCAAAACCTTGGGTTCTGAGAGATTTTGGACTGAAATGTCCATTAAATTATGATGTTTTTACCATTTATTATATAAAAGATATCTTGAAATATTTTTGTTAATAATGCTTAGAATTTTTGCAAATTTAGAATTTATGTGTATCATTTGAAGTTACATATCAGCTAATTATACCAGATTTCTATGAAATGGGTATATACTTTTTTGTGTGCACATTTATCTAAAAAAAAAAAAAACAGTTAAAACGCCTAATAATAGAAGAATGATGGGAGTATACAAAAGAGGATTTCATTTTTCACTCTATTTACTTTTATCCTTGCACATATTTTACTTTATTTATATCAATATCATAATTTTAATTAGTTTTACAAGGTTGGAACTAGACATTTTATGCAGCAGAAGGTGGAGAGCAGGGCCTCATAATAAATGGGATGAGATAAACAGGGTGTTTGCAGTGATAAAACAAGGAAAGGCATAAAAACCATCAGTCAAAGAGCGGAAAATTGTGAAGGCAACATCATCAAAATACTTTCTAAAAAAAAATTTATTGAAGCCAAACTCACATCTCATAAAATTAATTATTTTAAAGTGAACAATTCAGTGTTATTTTTAGTACCATCAGTATTTTGCAACCTCTACCTCTATTCAGTTCTCAAATACTACCATCACTCCAAATTAAGTCTCCTTATACTTAAATATTTTCCCTTGTTTTTCCAAATGCCTCAAAACAAAACAAGGAGAAATCTATTTTGTTTATAATTTTACCCATCCTGGAAGTTTCATATAAATTAAATCATATCATATATGGCCTTTGTTTCTGGTTTCCCTCACTTAGCATTATAAATTGGAGCTTCATCCACAATGTAGAATGTGTCAGTACTTCATTATTTTTTATATCTGAATACATGTATATTCCACAATTTATTTATTTATTCATTGATGGACATTTGGGTTCTATCTACTTTTTGACTATTGTCAATAGTGCTGACATAAGCATGAATATAAATGTACTTGTTTGAGAACCTCTTCTATTATTTGGTTGATACAAGTCAAGTGGATTTGTGGGATAATTTTTATTTATTTATTTATCTTTTATTGTGGGTAAAAATCAAAATTTTTACAATACATACAAATATTTGTAAAATGATATATAAATATATATGCATATATGTGCATTTGCTTACAAAAATGTTATTTATATATATATATAAATATATTTTAAGAGGTGCTTAGATTACCTAAAATATTACACGGAAACCACTGGGATTCCCATGTTGCCCACCTCCCACACCTCCCACCACATCCCACACAAACATCTCCCACAAGTGTGGCCCACCACCCTCAATGGACTTACACATCCTGGGGCCTTGCCACCAACCATAGACCACAGTTCACAGCGTAGACCACACCAAGACAGCTCTGAGTGGTGTGTGCTGATTTAAAATGGCCTACATCCGTTGCCACAACGGTACTCAGGACAACCTCCAGATCCCAAAGAAGCCCCTGTATTTCAACTGCTCATCCCCTCCCTGACCCAAAAGTGTCAAGTGGCCACTGGCTCCACCTCATTGTTATAATTTCTTCCATTGCTAGAATCACTACATGTGTACAACAGAATACCATCAAGTCCACTCTAGTCCATAGTTCTTCCCCCAATCCTGAGGGGACTGGGATGGCGATGTCCACTACACCTCCAAGTGAGAGAGGGCTTATATCCCATGGATATGGTGGGTGGGATGATACTGCCCACAGATGCAGGCCCTTTCCATTCCTTGGGATGGCCGTTGCCCATTGTTGTCTCCTCGTCAGATGACTTGGATGAGTTCATTGAGCTGTAGGGTAGGAGTTGCAGCCCCAATGAGATTCCACGCACACCTGGCACATAAGTATGTCAGAAGCTCCAGTCTCTGGAAGTATACCTAAAAATTTCAGCATCGCATATAGGTTTGAATAGAAGGGACTGTTGAACCATGTGCAGGGAGGAATTATTTGAGTCCAATTCTGTCACTCTCAGGAGCACAGATTCCAAAATAGAGCCCACTGATAAGGCATCAATCTCTGGGGCTATCCCCACTTATATAGGACCTGGGTGTCTCCAGAGCTCTCAGGAGCCCCTCTGTGTGGGGTGATAGGCACTTAGATGTTCTATGAGCTCCTACTGAGGTGTGCGTAAGAGTTACCTCTGGGATGACCTCCTGACTCTCTTTGAAGTCTCTTAGCCACTTGAACTCATTTGTCTTTACCTTTTCCCACTTTTATTTAAGGTCTTTTTCCAGTTGTGCTGCCAGTTGGCACTTGGTATTAATCCCTCATTGCCAGGGAGGCTCATCCCCGGGAGTCATGTCCCATGTTGGGGGGAAGGTAATGCAATCATATACTGAGTTTGGCTTAGAGAGAGGCCATATTTGAGCAACAAGGAGGCTCTCAGGTGGCAACCCTTAGGCACCCCACAACTGCAGGCTAAGTCTCAGTTACAAGAGCAAAGACTCACAAGGGTAGTCATCAATAAAAAGAACACATCAGTGGGTCATCCTCTTTTGACAGACACTGTCCCTGCACTCAGAGGACTATTGCTGCTCCCTTGGAGACTGTGGCAGAACTCTCCAGGCTAGGAATTCAGATTCCCTCATTCATTGTGTGTTTGTCCACCCATTGTGACCATGCCCCATCTTTTGATCTTTTGAATGATTTTGTATATCTTTCATGTATATTTGGATGAACTAATTCAATTAAACCCCCTCCCAGACACCCTCCACCAATAATCCCCTGCAGTACCCATTGTAACCCTTCTGTGATCCAAATCATCCATGAACATGTAGTTCATAAAATAATCAAATACACTTACTAGGAAAAATAAACAACTATGATAAGCTTACATGCAAAAGACAAACATAAGGAAACACAGGGAAAAAAAAAAGAGAAGAAAAAAAAAAGCAAATAATCAAACAAAAAACAAAACAAAACAAAATATAATTAGCAGATTGGGATGTTCAAAAAAATGGGCAAAAATCAAAGGAAATGCCTTTTAAAAATATATATATATATATTTATTTATTTATTCAATTTTCACTTTTTTTTCCTTTCTCTTTTCTTTTTTTTTCCTTCCTTTTATCACTGTGTTATCGGGTGTCCAGTGTGTCTTGACACTTTCTCCCTCTCAATTCCCATTGTCTCCTAATTTTTCATTTAATTTTTATAGAAGTTTTAAGTCACAGGAAAGTCACACACAGAGTGCCGGAGACTCCCTGATACCAAACCACCCCCCCTTCCCCACCCCATATTACCCCCCCTTTTTTTTGGATGTTAGCATTGTTATAACTGTTATGCAGATAGCAAAATATAGCAACTAAACATTGTCAGTGATTTACAGTATAGTTTACAATTTAGATGATACAGTTTAATAATTTTGATGATATTTACCATGTCCTGTGTCCATTACTGTAATGTAATGAAAAACCTTCCCCATGACCAGCAAACACCCCATTAGATCTTTACTGTTCCCTTCCTCCCAGCCCCTCAGGGCCCATGATACCACCCTATCCCGACCCATGGAATGTCAAGATTCACAGTTACATGCCCTGGGAATTTGAACCAGCCCTTCCTAATCCACCCACCTGCCAGCACTGCATCACCAAACCCAGGAACACCACCACTCATCTGCCCAATCCCCCAACATGCAACCACACTCTATCACTTTACCATAGATTATGTCCATATGGGTGATGGCTCAAAGTCTGCTCTTCTCTTACTCTCCCTTGTTAACCTATATTTCAGAAAATGGTTCTCAGAGACTGCTCACTTTCCTCAGTTCAGATCAGTGAGGTCATATATTGTTCATCCTTCAGTGCCTGGCTGGCTTCACTCAACATAAGGTCTTCAAGATTCATCCACGTTATTCCATGTTTTAGCCCTTTGTTCCTTCTTACAGTTGAGTAATATTCCATTGTATGTATGTACCACATTTTGCTTAGCCATTCATCTGTTTATGGGCACCAGGGATGATTCCAACTTTTGGCAATGGTGAACAATGCTGCTAAAAACATTGGTGTGCATGTATCTGTTCGTATCTTTGCTTTCAGTTCTTCTGGGTATATACCCAGCAGTGGAATTGCTGGATCATACCGAAGATCTATTGTTAGTTTACTGCGGAACCGCCAAACTGTCCTCCACAGTGGCTGGACCATACCGCAGTCCCACCAGCAGTGGATGAGGGTTCCTATTCCTCCACATCTTCTCCAACATTTAGTGTCTCCGATTTTTTTAATAGCTGCCATTTTGATGGGTGTAAGATGGTATCTCATTGTAGTTTTAATTTGCATTTCCCTGATAGCAAGCGATGTTGAGCATTTTTCATGTACTTTTTAGCAATTTGTATTTCTTCCTTGGAGAAGTGTCTTTTCAGGTCACTTGCCCATTTTTTAAATGGGTTGTTTGTCCTTTTATTTTCAAGGTGTAGGATTTCTTTATATATGCAGGATATTAGGCTCCTGTCAGATATATGGTTGCCAAATATTTTTTCCCATTGGGTAGGCTGCCTTTTAATTTTTTTAATAACATCCTTTGAGGTGCAGAAGTTTTTAATTTTAATGAGATCCCATTTATCTACTTTTTCTCTTGCTGCTTGTGCTTTGGCTGTGAAGTTCATGAAAGCATTTCCTATTACAAGGTCCTGTAGATGCTACACTATATTATCTTCCCAGGTCTTTATGGCTTTGGCTCTTGTATTTAGATCTTTGATCCATCTTGAGTTTATTTTTGTATAAGGTGTGAGATAGTATTCTTCTCTCATTCTTTTGGATATGGATATCCAGTTCTCCAAGCAACACTTGTTAAAGAGGCCATTCTCTCCCAAATGAGTGGGCTTCATGGCCTAGTCAAATATCAGATGACAGTATATGCGAGGATCTATATCAGAACTCTCAATTCAGTTCCATTGGTCAGTAGGTCTATCCTTGTGCCAATACCAAGCAGTTTTGATCACTGTAGCTTTGTAGTATGTTTTAAAGTCAGGTACTGTGATACCACCAACTTCATTTTTCTTTTCAATATGTCTTTGGCAATTTGGGGCCTCTTGCCTCTCCAAATATATTTTGTGGTTAGTTTTTCCAGTTCCTTAAAAAATAGAGTGTTGACTTTTATTGGGATTGCATTAAATCTGTAGATTAGTTTGGGTAGGATAGACATGTTGATGATGTTTAGTCTTCCCATCCATGATCAGGGAATATTTTTCCATTTCTTTAAGTCTTCTTTGATTTCCTTTAAAAGTGTTGTGTAATTTTCTGTATATAAGTCTGATTATCCCCAGCATTATATGGAAGCATAGTGTTTGTTACTTGGACAATATGGAATGTAGTATACTAAATAGATATTAATGAAGTCTTGTTTGAATCTGAAATATTACAGCTTCTGAGCTGTCATACAGATT
>JAKSZT010053941.1:315338-325470 GCA_026826555.1 Tolypeutes matacus | reverse complement strand
ATTTCATTTAGTTATTGTTGCCATTCATTTATTGTATTTTGCACAATGTATTAAAGATGCCACATAATAAAACAAAATTCTACCCTCAAGATATTACTATCCACATATATCAGACAATAAAAATAAATTATGATGCTTGCTATATAAATAACATTGCACAGGAATTATGAGAATGAGAAAAATGGCATAATTGATGTTGCCTGCAGATGGGGGAAGTAAAGTTGAGAGGTTGCTCTTGCCTCAAAGGGCTGCATAAATGAGCGTGTGTGTGTGTGTGTGTGCATGTATAATGTATTTTTTTCTGCACAGGCTTCACCCTGAGCTGCCTGGGATTGGGCAAAATGGGATACAAAGTGAGTTATTAAAGTTGATAAGAATCAATAGGAGATTAATCTCATAGTATTAATGAGGATCATAATGAGATTGATTTTTGAAATATTGTACAGACCCAAATGTACTGTACAGAGTTCATCAGGAATGTTCAGATTATTTATTTCAGAAACAAGAAAGTGAATGTTGGGTTGAGGCAGAGGTGAGAATTTGGAAGTGGAAGAATATGACTAAAGATTTGAAAGAGTTACCCAAATAGGCTGACCTCAGAATTAAATGATGCTGGACACAGAGATAGATTTTGATCAAAGAGAGAAGATTTGGGAGTGGAATTCATGATAACACTGAAGTATAAATGAAGGTAATTGAGAGAGTAAGGGCAAGGCTGGGTATACAAGAAAAGTAAAAGACATGTTAAAATTAAAATTTGGGAGATAAGAAAATTGTAAATGAAAAGATTAGAGAGTTGTGGCAAGATGGCATAGGTTTAGGACGGCACTCACCATCTCACTCTCAGAGGACGGCTGATTAGGGACAGGATCCTGCCTGAGTGGTCTGTGCTGTGGCCCACAAGGATAACCTTGGGGACATCGATCTGGAGGGAGCTGGATGGCGAGGTGGATTGCTCAGGAAACAATTGTGAGTGTTTCCCTGGCTGTGGTAGTTGACATGGACGGCTGAGCCCCACCCTCAGAGTAAAGGGCTGGGATGAGCCGTGATGCCAGCCAGCAACCTGGTGAGAGAGAGTGTTCTCTGAGAGTGGGAGGGCCTGGTGGAGGGTTGAGAGGGGTTTCCTTTCTGTGGGTTTGGCTGCCTGGATACCTTTGCAGCTTTGGGGAGCAAAATAGATGGCTTGAAGCAGCACCAGGCTGAGGGGAGAGGCAAATCTGCTGAGGAAGTCTGATTTACCTAGCTGCCCAAGGATACGCCCTGACTCCCGCTGGCAACCTGGTGGGAGGGTTCCCACAGAAGGTGGAGAGGGGTTTCCTTTCTATGGGTTTGGTTTCCTTGACTCCCTCACAGTTTGGGGGAGTAAATCAGCCATCTTGAAGTGACACCAGGCTGAGGGAAGAGGTGAATCTGCTGAGGAAGCCTGATTTACTTAACAGCCCTGTGATACTGAGGTTTGGCTTGGGAGGGGGTGGAGTGAGCCAATTTTATCATTCAGCGTTGACAAGTATCAGAGCTTCAGCTCCCCAGGGGAGGCCAAGAAGTGGGAAGTGCTTGATAAATTTCCATGAGCCTATTTAGGGGATGTGGTTGTCTAGAAGAGGTCTTCTTTTGGGTACCTTATTTCTCCAAAAAAAAAAAATCATTAAAAATAAATTAAAAAATTTTAACTTAGTTTAATCACTAAAATCTGCCTCAAAACCTGCAGATAGAATGATGCAGGGTAATTGATTGATGAACACAAGCATGCTGAAAGGCTCCACAACTGCCAAAGAAGGAACACTGTTCTTCCTTAGATTTGTTTGACTGCTTGCTTGTGGGCTTTTCTTTGTTTGTTTGTTGTCTCTTGCTTTTCTTTCCTATTTCCTACCCCCCCTTTTTTTCTTTTTTCCTTCATTATTTTTAAATTAGGTGTTGCTAGCTTGTCTCTTCTTTGCTGTGCTTCTTCTGTAATTTCCCATTCTCTGTCTATACTGATTTTGTCTCCCAATGCTAACTCTTTTCATTCCTTCATCTTTCTACCTTCTGCTTTCTGTTGTGGTTCTAACATACCACCTTTTCTCATTAGCCCGCAACTTCAAGAGTGTCAATTTCTATCTTATCTATTCTGTTTTCTTCATTATTATTATTATTATTATTATTATTATTATTATTACCTTTTTCCATTCAGCTCTTTCTTTACTTTCTCTCTTTCTCATCATTCTGGCCTTCTAAACCATTATATATATTTTCCTGTATTTAGTTTCCCAGTCCATTGTAGGTACTCCAATTTTTTTTCCTATTACTCTACACTGCCTACATGAGTTAAATATTCATTTTATTAAGTCTTATATGGCCCCTCTTCTAACTTTTATCAATATTACTATTATCCTTTTTCCTTTCTCACCTATTTTGATTCCTCTGGCCTTAATCTGGGAACATAGAAAGAAGGAAGGAAATAGATTCTAAGAAGAAGAAAGTGTCAAAGAGAAAACTTAACACACACACAGAACCAACACCTAAATAAAACTCTAGAGCAGAGAGAGAAGCTAATCAGCTGAATAAACCCATCAAGATAAAATGATGTCTAGAGGGCAACAAAATATTACAAACCACACTGAGAAACAGGGAGACATGGACCAGTACAATGAACAAACCAAAAAACATGAAGAGATACAGAACATCAAACAACTAATCAAAGCTGTCCAAAAAAATAACATGGAGCAACTTAATAAAGTAAAGGAAGAGATTAAGGATATTAAGAAGACACTGGGAGAACATACTGAAGAAACTGTAAACATACATAAAAAGATAATGGATATGATAGTGATCAATGGCACAATACGAGAAATCAAAAAGATGCTGGATTCACATAACCACAGATTTGAAGAGGCAGAAGATAGAATTAGAAATATGGAAGACTGTACATGTGAAATCAAACAGATAGTAGAACACATAGACAAAAAGAAAGAAAAAAATCAAGCAGGGACACAGGGATTTAACTGAAAATACAAATGCACAAACATACGCATTATAGGCATCCCAGAAGAAGAGAAAGGAAAGGGAAGAGAAGGAGTGTTGAAGGAAATAATGGCTGAAAACTTCCCAAACCTATTGAGAGAGATGGGTGTACATGTCCAGGAAGCACAGTGCACCCCAAACAGTATAAATCCCAACAGGCCAACTCCAAGACATATACTTGTCAAAATCTCCAATGCACAAGATGAAGAAAAAATACTCAAGGCAGCAAGAGAAAAGAGAACCTTCACTTACAAGGAAAGCACAATAAGATAAAGTGCTGATTTCTCATCTGAAACAATGGAGGCAACAAGACAGTTGTATGACATAGTCGAAGTACTAAAAGAAAAACAACTTCCAGCCACAAATTCTCTATCCAGCAAAACTGGCATTCAAAAATGATAGAGAGTTCAAAATATTCACATATTAAAGCAAAAATAAGAGATTATGCAAATAAGAAACCTGCACCTCAAGAAATACTAAAGGAAGTTCTACAAGTTGAAAGGAAAAAACAGGGGAGAGAGAGTTGGAGGAGAGTGTAAGAACAACTAAAAATACAAAAAGAGAAATAAAAACAAAATGTAATATACATTAACCCAAAAGAAAATATGGCTGATGGCTGATGTAAGAAATTCATGTAGGGTAGTAACACTGAACATTAATGGTTAAACTCACCAGTCAAGAGACACAGATTGGAAGAATGCATAAGGAAATATGATCCATCTTTATGCTGTCTACAAGAAACCCACCTTCAACCCAGGGATTCAAGGAGATTGAAAGTGAATGCCTGGAAAACAATTTTACAAGCAAATAATAGCCAAAAAAGGGGAGGAGTAGCTATCTTAATATCAGAGAAAATAGACTTTAAATGCAAAACTATTGTAAGAGACAAAGATGGACACTATATATTAGCAAAAGAGGTAATCCCTCAAGAAGAGAGAAAAATCATAAACATTTATGCACGTAATCGGGTTGCCTCAAAATACATGAGTCAAACTCTGGAAAAAGTAAGTGAAGGAATAAATTCATATACAATTATTGTGGGGGACTTTAATACACCATTATCACCATTAGACAGAACATCTAGAAACAGAATCAATAAAGAAACAAAGACTCTGAATAATACATTAGAGGACCTGGACCTAATAGATATATACAGAACACTACACCCAAATACTGCAGGGTATACATTCTTCTGAGTGCACATGGATCATACTCCAAGATAGACCACATGCTAGGCCATAGAACAACTCTCAATGAATTTAGAAAAATTAAGATTATAGAAAGTAATTTCTCTGACCACAATGGAATGAAATTGAAAATCACTAAGGGCCAGAGAACCATATTAGGCACAAAGATATGGAAGTATAAAAACACCCTCTTACACAAACAGTGGGTCAAGGAAGGAATATCAAAGAAATCAGTAACCACCTTGAAACTAATGAAAATGACAACACAACATATCAAAACCTATGGGATGCAGCAAAAGCAGTCCTGAGAGGGAAGTTCATAGGCATAAATACGTATATTAGAAAAGAAAAAAGATCTGAAATTGAAGAACTACCTGCACACTTGGAGGAATTGGAAAAATAACAACAAACTAAACCAAAAGGAAGTAGAGAGAAGGAAATAACAAAGATTAGAGTAGAACTAAATGAAATAGAGAATAAGAAAGCACTAGAAACAATAAAAAAAACAAAAAGCTGGTTCTTTGATAATATCGATAAAATTGACAAACCATTAGCCAGACTAACAAAGAAAAAGAGAGAACAGATGCACATACGTAAAATAAGGAATGAGCAATGGGATATCACTACTGACCCCACAGAAATAAAGAATATCATAAGACGATATTTTGAAAAATTATATGGCAACAAGAATGATAATTAGAGGAAATGGACAAGTTTCCAGAAACTCACAATCAGCCTACATTGATGAAAGAAGAAATAGATGAACTCAACAGTCCAATTACAATTAAAGAGATAGACTCAGTCATCAAAAACCTCCCAACTAAGAAGAGCCCAGGACCAGAAAGCTTCACAGCTGAATTCTATCAAATATTCCAGAAGGAGCTAACACCAATTCTGCTTAAGCTCTTCTAATAAATAGAAGTAGAAGGAATATTGCCTAACTAATTCTACCATGCCAACATTACCCTAATACCAGTACCAAACAAAGATACCACAAGAAAGGAAAATTACAGACTAATTTCTCTAATGAACCTAGATGCTAAAACCCTCAACAAAATACTTGCAAATCGCATTCAACAGCATATCAAAAGGATTATACACCATGACCAAGTGGGTTTCATCCCGGGTATGCAAGGATGGTTTGATATAATTAAATCAATCAATGTAACACACCACAAAAACAAATTGAAAGAAAAAAAAATCACGTGATCATCTCTATAGGTGCAGAAAAAGCATTCGACAAAATACAGCACTCTTTCCTGATAAAAACACTTCAAAAGATAGGAATAGAAGGAAACTTTCTGAATTTGATCAAGAGTATATATGAAAAACCCAAAGCTAACATCATCTTCAATGGTGAAATCCAAAAAGCCTTCCCTCTGAGATCGGGAACAAGACAAGGATTCCCACTATCACCACTCCTGTTTAACATTGTCTTAGAAGTAGTTTCTCAAGCACTGAGGCAAGAAGAGGATATAAAAGACATGCAGATTGGAAAAGAAGAAGTAAAAATTTCATTATTTGCAGACGACATGATCCTATACATAGAAAGCCCTGAGAAATCTACAACAAAGTTTTAGAACTTATAAAGTAGTTCGATAATGTTGCAGGCTATAAGATCAATGCTCAAAAATCAGTAGCATTTCTGTACACCAATAACGAGCAAACTGAGTAGGAAATCAAGAAAAAAAATACCATTTACAATAGTAACAAAAAGAATCAAATACCTAGGAATAAATTTAACTAAAGATGTAAAGGACTTATATACAGAAAACAACACAACAGTGTTAAGGGAAGTCAAAGAAGACTTAAATAAATGGGAAAATATTCCCTGTTCATGGATAGGAAGACTTAACATCATCAGGATGTCTATCTTACCCAATCTAATTTGCAGATTTAATGCAATCCCAATAAAAAGCAACACTGTATTTTTAAGGAACCAGAAAAACTAACTACAAAATATATTTGGAAGTGTAAGAGGCCCCAAATTGCCAAAGACATATTGAAAAAGAAAAATGAAGTTGGAGGTATCACATTACCTGACTTTAAAACATACTACAAAGCCAGAGTGATCAAAATTGCATGATATTGGCACAAGGACAGAACTACTGACCAATGGAACTGAATTGAGAGTTCTGATATAAATCCTCTCATATACAGTCACCTGATATTCGACAAGGCCACGAATCCCACTCAGTTGGGAGAGAATGGCCTCTTTAAAAAGTGATGCTTGGAGAACTGGACATCAATATCCAAAGAATGAGAGGAGAATACCATCTCACACCTTATACAAAAATAAACTCAAGATGGATCAAAGATCTAAATATAAGAGGCAAAACCATAAAGACCTTAGAAGATTATGTAAGGAAGCATCTACAGGACCTTGAAAATAGGAAATGGTTTCATGAACTTCACAGCCAAAGTACGAGCAGCAAGAGAAAATTTTGATAAAAGGGATCTCATCAAAATTTAAAACTTCTGTACCTCAAAGGCTGTTATTAAGAAAATAAAAAGGCATCCTCCCCAATGGGAGAAAATATTTGGCACACATATATCTGATAGGAGCCTAATATCCTGCATATATAAAGAAATCCTACACCTCGAAAATAAAAAGTCAAAAAACCCATTTAAAAAATGGGCAAGTGACCTGAAAAGACACTTCTCCAGGGAAGAAATTCAAATGGCTAAAAAGGACATGAAAAAAAGCTCGACATCCCTAGCTACTAGGGAAATGCAAATCAAAACCACAATGAGATACCATCTTATACCCATCAGAATGGCAGCTATTAAAAAAAAACAGCAGAATATAAGTGTTGGAGAGGATGTGGAGGAATGGGAACCCTCATCCACTGCTGGTGGACTTGGGGAATGGTCCGGCCATTGTGGAGGGCAGTTTGGCAATTCCTCAGAAAACTAACAATAGATCTTCTGTATGATCCAGCAATTCCACTGCTGGGTATATAGCCAGCAGAATTGAAAGCAAAGACACGAACAGATATATGCACACCAATTTTCATAGCAGCATTGTTCACAATTGCCAAAAGTTGGAATCAGCCCTGGTGCCCATCAACAGATGAATGGATAAGCAAAATGTGGTACATACATACAATGGAATATTACTCAGCTGTTAGAAGGAATAAAGTGCTAACACATGGAATAACATGGATGAATCTTGAAGACCTTATGTTGAGTGAAGCAAGCCAAGCACTGAAGGATGAACAGTATATGACCTCACTGATTTGAATTGAGGAAAGTGAGCAGTCTCTGAGAACCACTATCTGAAAGATAGGTTAACAAGGGAGAGAGAGAGGAGTAGGTTGTGAGCCATCACCCACATGGACATAATCTATGGTAAAGTTATAGAGTATAGTTGCATATTGAAGGATAGGACAGGTGAGTAGCGATATTACTGGGTTTGATGGTGCAGGGTTAACAGGTGGGTAGATTAGGAAGGGCATGTTAGAATACCCAGGGCATGTAACTATGAATCTTTACATCCTAGGAGTCAAGGCAGGGGAGTGTCATATGTCCCAGGGGGATGTGGTGAAAGGAACAGAAAAGATCAAATGGGGTATTTAGTGTTCATGGGTGATGTTTTTCATTATCCTACAGTAATTGACACAGGACATGGTAAATATCATCAAAAATTATTAAACCATACTGTCTAAATTATAAACTATACTGTAAAACATTGAAAATGTTTAGTAGGCATGTTTCACTAACTGTATAACAGTTATAACAATGCTACCATCCAGAAAAAAAAAAAAAAACAGATTTAATATGGGGTGGGGAAGGGTGAGGGAGTTTGGGTATATGGTAATCTCTAGTACTCCGCGTGTGACTTTGATGTGACCTAAAACTTCTTTGAAAATTATATGAAAATTTGGGACACAATGGGGAATGAGAGGGGGAAGATGTCACAGTACACACTGGACATCCAGTAATGCAGTGATAAAAGGAGAAATAATAAAAATAAAAAATAAGTTTAAAATTTTTTTCCCATTTTTTTGAATGTCCCAATCCATTAATTATATTTTATTTTTAGTTCTTTTTTTACTGAGTTTCCTTGTATTTTACCTCTTGCATTTAAGCTTATCATTATTATATCATTTTCCTATTAATTGTATTTGGTTATGATATGGGCTTCATCTTCAAGGAAGGTTTAGATCACAGAAGGGTTACAATGGGGGCTGCACAGGATCATTGGTGGGGGGTGTCTGGGATGGGACATTCATGGGAGTTCGTTTATCTGAATATACATGAAAGATATATAAAATTGTTCAAAGATCGAGGAATGGGGCATGGTCACGGTGCGTAGACAATCACTCAATAAATGAGGGAATACTGAATTCCCAGCCTGAAGAGCTTTGCCACATTCTCCAAGGGAGCAGTAACAGTTCCCTGAGTGCAGGGGCAGTGTCTGGCAAAAGAGGATGGCCCACTGATGGGTTCTTGTTATTAATGACTAGCCTTATGAGTCTTTGCTCTTGTAATTGAAACTTGGCCTATTGTTATTGGGTGCCTAAGGGCTGCCATCTGAGAACCTCCTTGTTGCTTAAATGTGGCACCTCTCTAAGCCAAACTCAGCATATGACTGCATTACCTCCCCCCCCCCCAATGTGGGACATGACTTCTGAGGATGAGCCTCCCTGGCAATGAGGGATTAATACCAAGTGCCAACTGGAAACACGACTGGAAAAAAACCTTGAATAAAAGAGAGAAAATGTAAAGACAAATGAGTTTATGTGGCTAAGAGACTTCTAAGAGTGTCAGGAGGTCATCCCAGAGGTAACGCTTACACACACCTCAGTAGGATCTCATAGAACACCAAAGTGGATATCACACCACACAGAGGGGCTCTTGAAGGCTCTGGAGACACCCAGGTCCTATATAAGGGGGGATAGCCCCAGAGATTGACACCTTATCATGGGCTCTACTTTGGTATCTGTGCTCCTGAGAGTGACAGAATTGGACTCAAATAAGTCCTCCCTGCACATGGACCATCAATCCCTTCTATTCAAACCTATATGTGAGGCTGAAGTTTGTAGGTGTATTTCCAGAGACTGGAGCCTCTGGCCTGCCTATGTGCCAGCTGTGCCTGGAATCTCAGTGGAGCTGAAACTCCTACTCTACATTTCAATGGACTCACCCAAGTCACCTGGTGAGGAGACGATGATGGACAAAGGCCATCCCAGGAAATGGAGAGAGCCTGCAGCTGAAGGCAGGATAATCCCATCCACCATATCCATGGGATATAAGCCCACTCTCACTTGGAGGTTGAATGGACATCACCATTCCAGTCCCCTCAGGATTGTGGGAAGAGCTATGGACTAAAGTGGAGTTAATAGTATTCTTTTGTAGACATAGTGTGATTCAAGTAATGGAAGAAATTATAACATTGAGGTGGAGCCAGTGGCCACTAGATGATTTCAGGGCAGGGAGGGGAAGGACAGTTGTAATACAGGGGCTTTTTCAGGACTTGGGGGTTGTCCTGAGTGACGTTGTTGTGACGGATATAGGCCATTGTACATCAGCATATACCATGCAGAACTGTGTGAGAGAGAGTGTGGTCTACGATGTGAGCTGTGGTCTATGCTTAGTGGCAAAGCCCCAGGATGTGTATATCCATTGCAGGTGATGGGCCACACTAATGAAAGATGTTTATGTGAGATGTTATGGGAGGTATGGGAGGTGTAGATCATGGGAATCCCTGTAATTTTTGTGTAACATTTATGTAATCTAAGCATCTTTTAAAATATATATGAAAAAAAAGTAACATTTATGTAAGCAAATGCACATATACACATATATATTTATGTATCATTTTACAAATATTGGTTTGTATTGTGAAAAATTTGATTTTTACCCACAATAAAAAACAAACAAGCAAAAAAATCTCTTGACCATAGATGTCAGGATCTATTTTCAGACTCACAATTCTATTC
>JAKSZT010053941.1:299083-309521 GCA_026826555.1 Tolypeutes matacus | reverse complement strand
TCAATTTCCTTATTTATCTTCTGTTCAGATGTTTTATCCCATGTTGAGAGTGGTATGTTGAAGTCTCCAACTATTATTGAATATATGTCTATTTCTAATTTCAGTTTTGCCTGCATGCTTCTCATGGTTTGGGGGCACTAAAGTTAGGGGCACACATAATTTCATTTACAGTGGTGACTAAAAGAATAAAATATTTAGGAATAAATTTAACCATGGACAAAAGGACCTGTATTCTGAAACTATAAAACATAGATAAAAGAAATCAAAGATGAACTAAATAAATGTAAGATATTCCATGTTCATGGGTTGGAAGAATAAATATCATTAAAATGTCAGTTCTACCAAAAATGATCTAAAGATTTAACACAATCATGATAAAAATTCTTTGTATAATTGGAAAATTGAATAATCAAGTTTATCCGAAGGAATAAGGGTCTGAATAGGCAAAAAATTCTTTAAAAAAGAAGAACAAATATGGAGGACTCTCACTACCTGACTTGAAAGCATATTATTTAGCTACAGTGGCAAAAACAACATGGTACTAGCATGAAGACAGACAGATTGAGTAATGGAATAGAATTGTGAGTCTGAAAATAGATCCTGACATCTATGGTCAAGTGATTATTTTCCTTGTTTGTTTGTTTGTTTGTTTGTTTGTTTTTTATTGAGGGTAAAAATCAAATTTTTCACAATACAAACCAATATTTGTAAAATGATACATAAATATATATGTGTATATGTGCATTTGCTTACATAAATGTTTTTTTTTTCATATATATTTTAAAAGATGCTTAGATTACATAAATGTTACACAAAAATCACAGGGATTCCCATGATCTACACCTCCCATACCTCCCATAACATCTCACATAAACTTCTTTCATTAGTGTGGCCCATCACCTGCAATGGATATACACATCCTGGGGCTTTGCCACTAAGCATAGATCACAGTTCACATTGTAGACCACACACTCTCTCACACAGTTCTGCATGGTATATGCTGATGTACAATGGCCTATATCCATTGCCACAATGTCACTCAGGACAACCCCTGAGTCCTGAAAAAGCCCCTGTATTACAATTGACCTTCCCCTCCCTGCCCTGAAAGCATCTAGTGGCCACTGGCTCCACCTCAATGTTATAATTTCTTCCATTGCTTGAATCACAATATGTCTACAACAGAATACCATTAACTCCACTTTAGTCCACAGCTCTTCCCCCCAATCCTGAGGGGACAGGGATGGTATATCCACTCAACCTCCAAGTGAGGGGGGTTTATATCCCATGTATATGATGGATGGGATTATCCTGCCTTCAGCTGCAGGCTCTCTCCATTCCCTGGGATGGCCTTTGTCCATCATCGTATCCTCACCAGGTGACTTGGGTGAGTCTATTGAACTGTAGAGTAGGAGTTGCAGCCCCACCGAGATTCCAGGCACAGCTGGCACATAGGCAGGCCAGAGGTTCCAGTCTCTGGAAGTACACCTACAAACTCCAGCCTCACATATAGGTTTGAATAGAAGGGACTGATGGACCATGTGCAGGGAGGGAGGACTTATTTGAGTCCAATTCTGTCACTCTCAGAAGCACAGATTCCAAGGTGAAGCCCACTGATAAGGCATCAATCTCTGGGGCTATCCCCCCTTATATAGGGCCTGGGTGTCTCCAGAGCCCTCAAGAGCTACTCTGTGTGGGGTGATATCCACTTTGGTGTTCTATGAGATCCTACTGAGGTGTGTGTAAGCATTACCTCTGGGATGACCTCCTGACTCTCTTAGAAGTCTCTTAGCCACATGAACTCATTTGTCTTTGCATTTTCCCTCTTTTATTCAAGGGTTTTTTCCAGTCATGTTTCCAATTGGCACTTGGTATTAATCCCTCATTGCCAGGGAGGCTCATCCTCAGGAGTTATGTCCCACATTGGGGGGAAGGTAATGCATATGCTGAGTTTGGCTTAGAGAGAGGCCACAGTTGAGCAACAAGGAGGTTCTCAGATGGCAGCCCTTAGGCACCCAATAACAATAGGCCAAGTTTCAAATACAAGAGCAAAGACTCATAAGGTTAGTCATTAATAACAAGAACCCATCAGTGGGCCATCCTCTTTTGCCAGACACTGCCCCTGCACTCAGGGAACTGTTGCTGCTCCCTTGGAGAATGTGGCAGAGCTCTTCAGGCTGGGAATTCAGTATTCCCTCATTTATTGAGTGATTTTGTCTACCCACTGTGACCATGCCCCATTCCTCGATCATTTGAACAATTTTATATATCTTTCATATATATTCAGATAAACTAGCTCCCATGAATCCCCCATCCCAGACACCCCCTATCAATGATCCTCTGCAGCCCCCACTGTAACCCTTCTGTGATCTAAACCTTCCTTGAAGATGAAGCCCATATAATAACCAAATACAATTAATAGGAAAATGACATAATAATGATAAGCTTAAATGCAAGAGGTAAAATACAAGGAAACTCAGAAAAAAAGAACTAAAAATAAAATATAATTAATGGATTGGGACATTAAAAAAAAAAACGGGAAAAAACTTTTTTAAATTAATTTTTATTTTTATTATTTCTCCTTTTATCACTGCATTACTGGATGTCCAGTGTGTATTGTGACACCTTCCCCCCTCATTCCCCAGTGTGTCCCAAATTTTCATATAATTTTCAAAGAAGTTTTAGGTCACACCAAATTCACACGCGGAATACTAGAGATTACCATATACCCAACCTTCCTCCCCCTCTCCACCCCATATTAAATCTGTTTTGTGTTTTTTTCTGGATGGTAGCATTGTTATAACTGTTATACAGATAGCGAAACATACCTACTAAACATTTTCAATGTTTTACAGTATAGTTTATAATTTAGACAGTATGGTTTAATGAATTTTGATGATATTTACCATGTCCTGTGTCAATTACTGTAGGGTAATGATAAACATGGCCCATGACCACTAGATACCCCGTTTGATCTTTTCTATTCCTTCCACCCCATCCCCCTAGGGCATATGACACTCCCCTGTCTTGACTCCTGGGATGAAAAGATTCATAGTTACATGCCCTGGGTATTCTAACATGCCCTTCCTAATCTATCCACCTGTTAACCCTGCACCATCAAACCCAGTAATATCACTACCCACCTGTCCTATCCTTTAATATGCAACTATACTCTATAACTTTACCATAGATTATGTCGATATGGGTGATGGCTCACAACCTACTCTTCTCTCTCTCTCCCTTGTTAACCTATCTTTCAGACAGTGGTTCTCAGAGACTGCTCACTTTCCTCAATTCAAATCAGTGAGGTCATATACTGTTCATCCTTCAGTGCCTGGTTTACTTCATTCAACATAAGGTCTTCAAGATTCATCCATGTTATTCCATGTGTTAGCACTTTATTCCTTATAACAGCTGAGTAATATTCCATTGTATGTATGTACCACATTTTGCTTATCCATTCATCTGTTGATGGGCACCGGGGCTGATTCCAACTTTTGGCAATTGTGAACAATGCCGCTATGAACATTGGTGTGCATATATCTGTTCGTGTCTTTGCTTTCAGTTCTGCTGGCTATATACCCAGCAGTGGAATTGCTGGATCATACGGAAGATCTATTGTTAGTTTTCTGAGGAATTGCCAAACTGTCCCACACCGTGGCCAGACAATTCCCCAAACCCACCAGCAGTGGATGAGGGTTCCCATTGCTCCACATCCTCTCCAACACTTACATTCTGCTGTTTTTTTTTAATAGCTGCCATTCTGATGGGTATAAGATGGTATCTCATTGTGGTTTTGATTTGCATTTCCCTAGTAGCTAGGGATGTCAAGCATTTTTTCATGTGCTTTTTAGCCATTTAAATTTCTTCCTTGGAGTAGTGTCTTTTCAGGTCACTTGCCCATTTTTTAAATGGGTTGTTTGTCTTTTTATTTTCTAGGTGTAGGATTTCTTTATATATGCAGGATATTAGGCTCTTATCAGATATATGGTTGCCAAATATTTCCTCCCATTGGGTAGGCTGCCTTTTTATTTTCTTAATAACATCCTTTGAGATGCAGAAGTTTTTAATTTTGATGAGATCCCTTTTATCAATTTTTTCTCTTGCTGCTCGTACTTTGGCTGTGAAGTTCATGAAACCATTTCCTATTTTCAAGGTCCTGTACATGCTTTCCTACATTATATTCCAAGGTATTTATGGTTTTGGCTCTTATATCTAGATCTTTGATCCATCTTGAGTTGATTTTTGTATAAGATGTGAGACGGTATTCTCTCATTCTTTGGATATGGATGCCCAGTTCTCCAAGCACCACTTTTTAAAGAGGCCATTCTCTCCCAACTGAGTGGGCTTGGTGGCCTTGTTGAATATCAGGTGACTGTATATGCGAGGATTTATATCAGAACTCTCAATTCAGTTCCATTTTTCAGTAGGTCTGTCCTTGTGCCAATTCCATGCAATTTTGATCACTGTAGCTTTGTAGTATGTTTTAAATCCATGTAATGTGATACCTCCAACTTCATTTTTCTTTTTCAATATGTCTTTGGCAACTCTGGGCCTCTTACCCTTCCAAATATATTTTGTGGTTAGTTTTTCCAGTTCCTTAAAAAATACAGTGTTGATTTTTATTGGGATTGCATTAAATCTGCAGATTAGATTGGGTAGGATAGACATCTTGATGATGTTAAGTATTCATATCCATGAAGAGGGAATATTTTTCCATTTATTTAAGTCTTCTTTGATTTCCTTTAACAGTGTTGTGTAGTTTACTGTATATAAGTCCTTCACATCTTTAGTTAAATTTATTCCTAGGTATTTGATTCTTTTACTTACTATTGTAAATGGTATTTTTTCCCCTTGATTTCCTCCTTAGTTTGCTCATTATTGGTGTACAGAAATACTACTGATTTTTGAGCATTGATCTTATAGCCTGTGACATTACTGAACTTCTTTATAAGTTCTAAAAGTTTTGTTGTAGATTTCTCAGGGTTTTCTATGTATAGGATCATGTCATCTGCAAATAATGAAATTTTTATTTCTTTTCCAATCTGCACGCCTTTTATATCCTCTTCTTGCCTCAGTGCTCGAGAAAGTACTTCTAAGACAAAGTTAAATAGGAGTGGTGATAGTGGGAATCCTTGTCTTGTTCCCGATCTCAGAGGGAAGGCTTTTTGGATTTCACCATTGAAGATGATGTTAGCTTTGGGTTTTTCATATATACCCTTTATCATATTCAGAAGGTTTCCTTCTATTCCTATCTTTTGCAGTGTTTTTATCAGGAAAGAGTGCTGTATTTTGTCAAATGATTTTTCTGCACCTATAGAGATGATCATGTGATTTTTTTTTCTTTCAATCTGTTTATGTGGTGTATTACATTGATTGATTTTCTTATATTGAACCATCCTTGCATACCCGGGATGAAACCCACTTGGTCATGGTGTATAATCCTTTTGATATGTTGTTGAATGCGATTAGCAAGTATTTTGTTGAGGATTTTAGCATCTAGGTTCATTAGAGAAATTGTTCTGTAATTTTCCTTTCTTGTGGTATCTTTGTTTGGTACTGGTATTAGGGTAATGTTGGCATTGTAGAATGAGTTAGGCAATATTCCTTCTACTTCTATTTATTGGAAGAGCTTAATCAGAATTGGTGTTAATTCTTTCTGGAATATTTGATAGAATTCAGCTGTGAAGCTTTCTGGTCCTGGGCTCTTCTTAGTTGGGAGGTTTTTGATGACTGAGTCTATCTCTTTAATTGTAATTTGACTGTTGAGTTCATCAATTTCTTCTTTCATCAATGTAGGCTGATTGTGAGTTTCTAGAAACTTGTCCATTTCCTCTAATTATCATTCTTGTTGGCATATAATTTTTCAAAATATCGTCTTATGATACTCTTTATTTCTGTGGGGTCAGAGTGATATCCCATTACTTATTCCTTATTTTATGTATTTGCATCTGTTCTCTCTTTTTCTTTGTTAGTCTGGCTAATGGTTTGTCAATTTTTTTGATAGTCTCGAAGAACCAGTTTTTTTTGTTTTGTTTATTGTTTCTAGTGCTTTCTTATTCTCTATTTCATTTAGTTCTACTGTAATCTTTGTTATTTCCTTCTCGCTACTTCCTTTTAGTTTGTTGTTATTTTTCCAATTCCTCCAAGTGTGCAGGTAGGTCTTCAATTTCAGATTTTTTTTCTTTTTTAATATATGAATTTATTAGCCCTGAGAGGGCTTTGAACTTCCCTCTCAGGACTGCTTTTTTGCATCCCATATGTTTTGATATGTTGTGTTGTCATTTTCATTAGTTTCAAGGTGGTTACAGATTTCTTTTGATATTCCTTCCTTGACCCACTGTTCGTGTAAGAGTGTGTTTTTATACTTTCGTATCTTTGTGCCTAATATGGTTCTCTGGCCCTTAGTGATTTTCAATTTCATTCCATTGTGGTCAGAGAAATTACTTTCTATAATCTCAATTTTTCTAAATTCATTGAGAGTTGTTCTGTGGCCTAGCATGTGGTCTATCTTGGAGTATGATCCATGTGCACTCAGAAGAATGTATACCCTGTTGTATTTGGGTGTAGTGTTCTGTATATGTCTATTAGGTCCAGGTCCTCTAATGTATTATTCAGAGTCTTTGTTTCTTTATTGATTCTGTGTCTAGATGTTCTGTCTAATGGTGATAATGGTGTATTAAAGTCCCCCACAATAATTGTAGAGGAATTCATTTCTCCACTTAGTTTTTCCAGAGTTTGACTCATGTATTTTGAGGCAACCCGATTACGTGCATAAATTTTATGATTTTTCTCTCTTCTTGAGGGATTACCTCTTTTGCTAATATATAGTGTCCATCTTTGTCTTTTACAATAGTTTTGCATTTAAAGTCTATTTTCTCTGATATTAAGATAGCTACTCCACCCCCTTTTTGGCTATTATTTGCTTGTAAAATAATTTTCCAGGCATTCACTTTCAGTCTCCTTGAATCCCTGGGTCGAAGGTGGGTTTCATGTAGACAGCATAAAGATGGATCATATTTCCTTATGCATTCTTCCAATCTATGTCTCTTGACTGGTGAGTTTAACCATTAACATTCAGTGTTACTACCCTAAATGAATTTCTTATGTCAGCCATATTTTCTTTTGTGTTAATGTATGTTACATTTTGTTTTTATTTCTCTTTTTGTCTTTTTAGTTGTTCTTACACTCTCCTCCAACTCTCTCTCCCCTGTTTTTTCCTTTCAACTTGTAGAACTTCTTTTAGTATTTCTTGAGATGCAAGTTTCTTATTGGCATAATCTCTTATTTTTGCTTTAATATGTGAATATTTTGAACTCTATCATTTTTGAATGCCAGTTTTGCTGGATAGAGAATTTGTGGCTGGAATTTTTTTCTTTTAGTACTTTGACTATGTCATACAACTGTCTTCTTGTGTCCATGGTTTCAGATGAGAAATCAGCACTTTATCTTATTGTGCTTCCCTTGTAAGTGATGGTTCTCTTTTCTCTTGCTGCCTTGAGTATTTTTTCTTTGTCTTGAGCATTGGACATTTTGACAAGTATATGTCTTGGAGTTGGCCTGTTGGGCTTTATACTGTTTGGGGTGCACTGTGCTTCCTGGGCACGTACACCCATCTCTCACAATAGGTTTGGGAAGTTTTCAGCTATTATTTCCTTCAACACTCCTTCTCTTCCCTTTCCCTTCTCTTCTTCTGGGATGCCTATAATGCGTAAGTTTGTGCATTTGTGTTTTCAGTTAAATCCCTTGTCCCTGCTTGGTTTTTTCTATCTTTTTGTCTGTGTTCTACTATCTGTTTGATTTCAGTTGTATTGTCTTCCATATCACTAATTCTATCTTCTGCCTCTTCAAATCTGTGGTTATGTGAATCCAGCATCTTTTTGATTTCTTGTATTGTGCCATTGATTACTATCATATATGTTATCTTTTTACGTATGTTTACAGTTTCTTCAGTATGTTCTCCCAGTGTCTTCTTAATATCCTTAATCTTTTCCTTTACTTTATTAAGTTGCTCCATGTTATTTATTTGGGCAGCTTTGATTAGTTGTTTGATGTTCTGTATCTCTTCATGGTTTTTGGTTTGTTCATTGTACTGGTCCATGTATTCCTGTTTCTCAGTGTGGTTTGTAATTTTTTTTTGCTCTCTAGACATCATTTTTTCTTGATGGGTTTATTCAGCTGATTAGCTTCTCTCTCTGTTCTAGAGTTTTATTTAGGTGTTGGTTCTGTGTGTGTTAAGTTTTCTTTTTGACACTTTCTTCTTTTTAGAATCTATTTTCTTCCTTCTTTCTATGTTCCCAGATTAGGGGCATAGGAATCAAAATAGGTGAGAAAGGAAGAAGGATAATAGTAATATTGATAAAAGTTAGAAGAGGGGCTGTATAGGACTTAATAAAATGAATATTTAACTCATGTAGGGAGTGTAGAGTAAAAGGAAAAAAAAAAAAGGAGTACCTACAATGGACTGGAAACTAAATACAGGAAAATATATATAATGTTTTAGAAGGCCAGAATGATGAGGAGAGAGAGAAAGAATAAAGAAAGAGCTGAATGGAAAAAGGTAATAATAATAATAATAATAATAATAATAATAATAAAGAAGAAGAAAACAGAAGAGATAATATAGAAATCGACACTCTTGAAGTTGCGGGTTAATGAAAAAAGGTGGTATGTTAAAACCACAACAGAAAGCAGAAGGTAGAAAGGTGAAGGAATGAAAAAAGATAGCATTGGGGGACAAAATCAAGATAGACAGAGAATGGGAAATTACAGAAGAAGAAGCACAGCAAAGAAGAGACAAGCTAGCAACACCTAATTTAAAAATAAAGAAGGGAAAAAAGGGGGTGGGGGTAGGAAAGAGGAAAGAAAAGCAAGAGACAACAAACAAACAAAGAAAAACCAAACAACCACACAAGCAAGTAGTCAAACAAATCTAAGGAAGAACAGTGTTCCTTCTTTGGCAGTTGTGGAGCCTCTCAGCCTACTTGTTTTCATCAATCAATTACCTTGCATCATTCTGTCTGCAGGTTTTGAGGCAGATTTTAGTGATTAAACTAAGTTTAAAATTTTTTCTTATTTTTTTTAAAGATTTTTTTTTTTTGGAGAAATAAGGTACCAAAAAGAAGACCTCTTCTAGACAACCACCTCCCCCAAAGGGACCCTAAATAGGCTCGTGGAATCTTATCAAGCACTTCCCACTTCCTGGCCTTCCCTGGGGAGCTGAAGCTCTGATACTTGTCAATGCAGAATGATAAAAATTGGCTCACTCCACCCCATCCCAAGCCAAACCTCAGTGTCACAGGGCTGTTAAGTAAATCAGGCTTCCTCAGCAGATTCACCTCTTCCCTGAGCCTGGTGCTACTTCAAGATGGCTGATTTACTCCCCAAAACTATGAGGGGGTCAAGGAAAGCAAACACATTGAAAGGAAACACCTCTCCCCTTCTGTGGGAACCCTCCCACCAGGTTGCAGGTGGGAGTCAGGGCATATCCTTGGGCAGCTAGGAAAATCAGACTTCCTCAGCATATTTGCTTCTCCCCTCAGCCTGGTGCTGCTTCAAGCCATCTATTTTGCTCCCCAAAGCTACAAGGGTATCCAGGCAGCCAAACCCACAGAAAGGAAACCCCTCTCAACCCTCCACCAGACTCTCCCACTCTCAGAGAAGGCTCTCTCTCACCAGGTTGCTGGCTGGAGTCACGGCTCATCCCAGCCCTTTTCCCTGAGGGTGGGGCTCAGCCATCCATGTTAACTACCACAGCCAGGGAAAAACTCACTATTGTTTCCTGAGCAATCCACCTCACCATCCAGCTCCCTCCAGATCGATGTCCCCAAGGTTCTCCTTGTGGGCCACAGCACAGACCACTCAGGCAGGATCCTTTCCCTAATCAGC
This sequence comes from Tolypeutes matacus, assembly GCA_026826555.1. Taxonomy (NCBI): domain Eukaryota; kingdom Metazoa; phylum Chordata; class Mammalia; order Cingulata; family Chlamyphoridae; genus Tolypeutes; species Tolypeutes matacus. The sequence goes on along the minus strand of JAKSZT010053941.1, from coordinate 299,636 downwards.
CATCCTCTGAAAGTGGATGGTGAGTGCCCTCCTAAACCTATGCCATCTTGCCACAACTCTCTAATATTTTCATTTACAATTTTCTTATCTCCCAAATTTTAATTTTAACATGTCTCTTACTTTTCTTGTATACCCAGCCTTGCCCTTACTCTCTCAATTACCTTCATTTATACTTCAGTGTCATCATGAATTCCACTCCCAAATCTCTCTTTGATCAAAATCTATCTCTGTGCCTGGCATCATTTAATTCTGAGGTCAGCCCATTTGGGTAACTCTTTCAAATCTCTAGTCATATTCTTCCACTTCCAAATTCTCACCTCTGTCTCAACTCAACATTCACTTTCTTGTTTCTGAACTAAATAATCTGAACATTGCTAGTGAATTCAGTACAGTATATTTGGGTCTGTACAATATTTCAAAAATCAATCTCATTATGATCCTCATTAATACTATGAGATTAATCTCCGATTGTTTCTTATCAACTTTAATAACTCACCTTGTATCCCATTTTGCCCAATCCCAGGGAGCTCAGGGTGGAGCCTGTGCAGAAAAA
>JAKSZT010053941.1:270736-284666 GCA_026826555.1 Tolypeutes matacus | reverse complement strand
AAAAAAAAAAAAAGGAAAACATTCTTTCTCCATAAATTCTGTAGTGTTCTGGTGCTGGCTTGAGTTCCTTGGCTTGTATCTCTGCCTCCCATCACATGGTGATCTTTATGTCCTTTTGTCTACTTTTCCCTGGTATCTGATGACTTCTAGCTTTTTCTGTGTCTTTCTCTCAATAAAGCTTCCAGCAATATGGAGTAAGACCCACCCTGATTTGGTTGGCCTCATATGAACTTATAATAGCATATTTTCAAAGTCCTATTTACAAATAAATTCAAACCCACAAGTACAAAGATGAAAATTAAAAGCATAAGTTCCATTGGGGTATATAATTCAAACTAGCAGTCTATACAACAGCTCAGAAGCTGTAATGGTTCAGATTCAAACAAGACTTCATTATATCTATTTAGTATATTACATTCCATATTGTCCAAGTAACAAACACTATGCTTCCATATAATGCTGGAGATAATCAGAAGTGAAAGGGCCCAGTTTAGATTAATTCAGTGCATAAACAAATGTTAAGAGGTGAATGCCTCAATTCTTGAAGAAATATAAGAACATTTTCTTTTTTCAAGAGCTTTCTAATGATCAACTTCTCCAAACCTGTCTTCATGGCCTTGTTTCTAAGATTGTACATGATGAAATTAAGGTAAGGGGGCACCAAAATATAGAAAGCAGATAGAATGAGATCAATGAATGATGTAGACTCAAAAATGGGTTTCAGGTAAGCAATAAAGGCAGTTGAGAAGAAAAGTGAAATAACTGCCAGGTGTGGGAGGCAAGGGGAATAGGCTTTTGACTGTCCTTGTTTGGAGGGAATCTTTCTGATAGTGGAGAAGATATAGATATATGATATTAGGATGCAGATAAAGCAACATAAATCAAGTACTACATTAATGAGAATGAACACAATTTCTGTGGTTATATGCTCTGAAGAAGAAAGAGCAAATGACTAGGGAATATCATTAAAAAATTATTGAATTTCAGTGAGTCCATAGTCAGATAAAGAAAAGGTGCCCCCTGTATATATAAGGGACATAAAGCTACTGCTGAACCAAGAAACAGCTGCCACCCGCACACGTGTGTCCCTGTTCATGATGACGTCATAGTACAGGGGATGGCAAATGGCAGCATAGTGGTCCATGGACATTGCCGTGAGGAGGAACAGCTCTGTAGCTGCCGAGAAAAGCACCATAAAAACCTGGGCCATACATCCAAGGAATGAGATGGAGTTACACGGTGTCAAAGAGTTGACACTAGTTTCGGGCACAAACACAGAAATAAGGCAAGTATCAAATAAGGACAGATTCCTTAAGAAGAAATAAATGGGTGTGTGGAAGCATGGGTCCAAGGAGGTTATTGTGATGATGAGTTCATTACCCATCAGGCTGATAGGCATATTAGTATAACAAATGCAACTCTCAATAACTGAAGGTCCCATGGTACAAGAAACCCAAGAGGCAAAACTTTCACCATTGAGATATTTTTCTTTCTTGATGACATTCTAGATTAAAGAAGAAAAATAAAGTATTATTGAAGTTATCCAGACACTAAGTATTCCTATTTAATATTTAGTACACATTAATCAATATATGGTGCCCATGTATGTGTTCGCGGTTGTGTGTGTGCAGCAACAATAAGATTTTAACAATAAATTCTCTCCATCCATAAAAAAATCCATTTTATTAGTAATATGTCCTAGCTGTATTTTGTTTTAGCATGTTTTCTGCTTTTCCTTATAAGCATCTAAGAGGTTTAAAGCTAGTTAGGCATATAAGCCAATAGTTTACTATAATACTCCCTATCATAAAATTTGTAAGGTAAATTCCATGTGTATTAGAAAGAAGGATCTTAATTTACATTTGATAGGAAATAAAGGAAAATATATAGAATAGCCTATTTGCCTGTGCTACACCCTATTTCCATTTTGCTTTACATTTTTTTTCAACTCATTGATTATTTGATTAATAATTAGTATTTTTTTTAGTGTTTCACTAATATGGAGTTAACTTTTATTTTTATTTTTCTATCTTATAAATAATATTAATGAGATATTTGATATTCTAATCACCAGTGTAATTTAAATTTGCTTTCTTCTTACTCTAATTTAAGCTTCTCTCATAAATTTTCTAAGATCTTTAAATTGTTTATAAGTGATTAATTACCCTATTCATAGCATTTCTTTTTTATTTTTTTTAATTTTATTTTGTAGTCTGTTTCCCATTTCCCTCCTGTTACATTTTAATTTCCTTCACTTTTTTAGTTTTCCCACTTATGGGATAATTTCATACAAGTCTAAATTTCATATGCCTATATATATTAAAAATTACATATACATGTATATACATATATATAATGAGTTTTAAATTTATTATAAACCTGCTATACACTTAAAGAGATGGGAATGGATGCCTATCTCTCTACAAATCTGTCCTTTCCATTGTCTGGATTCTCAATTATAATCACTTGTTTCTGATTCTGTGATCTAGAGTTTACTTACATATTTTGACTCCTTCCCAAGATTAATTGTATAAATATAACCCAAATTTAAGTGAATGATTTCATTTAAAATTTGCCAATTCTTTGGAAGGAAAAAATTGAAAAAGGGTTGAAAAAGTATGTATATATATATATACTCAAATGCTGGCATTATAATTTTCTAATATTGTAGTTGACACTTCATTTGTAAATATCTGTGATGTCTTTTCTGTCTCCACAATTGGTCATCTTTCTCTATGAATTTAATAATTTAATAATTCAACTTATTGGAAAATTAAGAGATAGAAAATTTGTTTTAAAAATTGGGGTGGACAAATTTAATCTAAAATGCTGAAATCATTAGACCCCTGCTCTTTTAAAAGTACATAGTAACCAGTAGTAAGCATGTGCTACAAGTCTTTGTAACTTTCTTTATTGAAAAAATTGTATTTAAAATACTCCTTCATTTTAGCCTGTAATCTCTTTAAGGTGTGCTTTTCCCCTCTGGATTGGCCCACATTTTATTAGTTTTTCTGCCAGTATCTTGCATTATTTCTTTTATCTCTTGATTTTATACTTTGAATAACATAGTGTGATGAAAAATAAGTGAAGTTATAAACTCTTCTCACTAGGTTGCAGGGGAAGCAACATTTGTTCTTATCTTCATTGGAAGAAACCCCTCAAAAATATCCATTCCTATATCATATCCTTTTAAGAGTTATCAAATCTAAAGTGTGGTGAACAGAATAAATTGCTGATGCTTCCAATTCAATGCCATAATGTTTTGCTCTGTACAAACATAAGCTCTAAACATTAAGAACTCTTTATGATGATTAAATTATTTTCCTTAAGAATCAAAACTTTAAATTAAAACAGGCTAATATTAGATTGTAACTATACTGACCCTGAGCTCAAGCTATGCTTCATTCTGATTCCCACTCCTTTTCCACCCCCACTGAGCCACAGAACATTCTCTCCCACAAAGGTTAAGGCAGTTCTCCAAAGAAAAGTTCCCAGAAGGTCACTCCCTACCCTGAGAGTAGCAAGCCCAGTACTTTTCTACCCCATATCTTCGTGCCACAGTTTTGTGCCCTTCTCCAAACACACGCAACTCCACAGCTCAAAAAGGACTCCCCAGCTCACTTAGATGGTCTGTCTCCAAGCCACATTGAACTGGGACCTAACATTTTGGTGCTGAAACTTGGGAGTCCTCATTGAGGCAGGCCAAATCTGTAGCAATCCTCCACCTCATCATTGCAGCTTTTCCATCCAACATCGGACACAGATTCATCATTGGGTGAGTCTAAGAACCTCTCTGGAGGAGAGGTTTTATCTCTGCCCAGAAATCCTAGTGCTAGATCAGTGATCCTCTCCAGCATCAAGGAACTGTCCCTATAAACTGACCTTCTCAGCTCTGGAGATATCAGTCCCAAGTTCAGTCACCGGCCATTACTGACCTTCAGCTGACCTTCCTGGCTCTAGGGACACCTGGTTCTGGGTTTGGTCACCAGCTCTCTGGCCCCTAACTGGTCTGAAAGAAAAAGATTCAAGGACCCTTGCTTCTTTCCTTCCATGCCCCCTTACCTGAAAAGTCTCCAAACTCACCCACACCTCACCAACCATGAGAAATTCCCAATCACTTCCTCCAAAAGAAATCCCTTTGGTGTGCTTCCTCTGCAACCTTAAAACTCTCTACCTTGGAGGAAAAATCAAACCAAAATAGCGTATTACTCTACTACTATTTGGCCTCAATATAAGTTAGACAACAAAAGCCAGTGGCTGGAACATGGCAACATTGACATCCAAGTTCTCCAGGACTTCGAGAACTTTATCCAAAACAATGGCAAGTTGTCTGAAGCTCCTTATGTTCAAGCTTTCCTTTTCCTCTGTAATCATCCTTCCCTCTTCCTATCCTGCAGTGCTTACCAAATCCTCCTTCTCCACAACTGAGTCCCTTCTGTACACAGAGAACCATTCTTCTGACTTCAATCCCTCTGATCAAGCCCCACCTCCATCACCATATGCCTCAGTGCCTTCTGAACCTACTCCATCCTCCTCCCATTTCCCCTTATCTCTCTCTAAACCACCTCCCTTCTACCCACCCACCACCTGTTCTTAAGCCCAAACTCCCACTTTCAATGCTCATTCCCCAACTCCTGTCCTCCCTCTCTGAGAAGTAGCCAGAGCAGAATGCATCGTGTGCATACATGTCACTTTTTCATTTGCTGATCTCTCACATATTGAGAAATGCCTAGGCCCCTTTTCTACTAACCCTGCACAATACACTAAGAAATTCCAATACATCACCCAATCCTATGATCTCACCTTCCAGGATGTCTATGTCATAAACTCCTCCCCCACTTCCCCCAAAGAAAAGGCCTGTATTTGGGCTGCATTCACACCATTTTCAGACACCCTTCCTACCCAGAGCCCTAACTACCACCTAGCCAGGTCTACAGCCATACCCACTAGATCTTCAAACTGAATCTACCAACCCAACTCCCCACATCCTAACTGCATGTCTCACTTTCTTACATGCATAATAGAAGGATTAATGAAGACATCCCGAAAGGCTGTAAATTATACAAGATTCTGGAAATTACCCCAAAACCTTATAAAAACTCTGCAGCCTTTATGAGCTGGCTCACAGAGCCATTTTAAAATATAGCAACCTAGATTCAATTCTGAAGTAGAAGAATTTTATCTACATACCCACTTTATTTCTCAAATTCTGATATATATATATATATATAGTGTGTGTGTGTGTGTGTGTGTGTGTATAACGAAAATTAGAGGGAGGATGGGCCACAAACCCCTCAAAAAAAACAAACAAATAAAAACTGCATTCAGAATCTTTAACAATAGAGATGAGTAAATTAAACAACAAAAACTCAAATAAAATCATGGTAAATACTGCTTAATTGCATATGCCATTCAAGAGACCTGAAAAAAAAACCTCAGACTCTTCATAAATTCCACCAGAACCCTTCTTCAAGTGTGGCAAGAAAGGACATTGAGCAAAAGCATGCCATAATCCCCTGCCCAGTGTGTCAGGTTAAAAAACATTGAAAATCAGACTGCACTTTGACAGCTTGTCAAAGGCCAATTATTCCAAAATCAATCCCTAACCCAGAGCCAGGGTTATCCTCCCAAAACTACTGGGCCTAGCCACTGAAGACTGACACCACTTGGGCTCAGAAGCCCCCATCTTCGCCATCACCTTAGCCAAACCCAGAGTAATCAAAATGGTGGCATATAAGTCAATCTCCTTTTTATTAGACACAGGGACCACTTATTCAGGTTTACCAAAACATGCCAAACCTTTATTCCATTCCTCAATCTCTACTGTGGTGGCTGATGGCCAGATATTGAATCCCTTTCAAACACAACAACTAACATGCCTCATTGAAACAGTTTCCTTCACAGATTCATTCCAAACCATACCCTCCTGCCCCACTCCCTTGATAAAATGAGATCTGTTAGCCAAGCTGCATGCAACCATTAACCTCCTGGTTCTCAGTAAACCTACAACAGACACTCTTTTCCTCCTACATACACTCCTATTCCCATTCTCAGATCTTCCCCCAATCCTTAAAGAGCAGGTCAACCCAATAGTCTGAGACACAGAAGATCCTTCAAATGCTAAACATCATAATCCCATTAAAGTCACCCTTTTAAACCCTGAACACTTCCCAAACAAACCTCAATATCCTCTAAGCCCTAAGGAATACTCAGATTATAGCCCATCATCAACTGACTTCTTTCTGCGGGCCTCTTATGGCCAACCAGCTCACCTGCCAACACTTCTGTACTAGCCTTAAAGAAACCCAATGACCCTTATCGTTTTTCAGAACCTATGAGCAGTTAATGATGTCATTTGATCTCTCATGCCTGTTGTTCCCAACCTATATACACTGCTTTCCCAAATACCCTCCAACACCTCTCACTTCACAGTCCTGAGACTTAAAGATGTCTTCTTCACTATCTCTTTTTTTTTATTTTTTATTATGGGTAAAAATCAAAATTCTCACAATACATATAAACATTTGCAAAATGATATATAAATACATATGCATATATGTGTATTTGCTTACAAAAATGTTATTTATATATATATATACATATATTTTAAGAGGTGCTTAGATTACCCAAAATATTACATGGAACCCACTGGGATTCCCATGTTCCCCACCTCCCACACCTCCCACCACATCCCACACAAACATCTCCCACAGTGTGGCCCACCACCCTCAATGAACTTACACATCCTGGAGCCTTGCCACCAGCCATAGACCACAGTTCACACTGTAGACCACACTCCCTCCCACTCAGTTCTGAGTGATGTGTGCTGATTTAAAATGGCCTACATCCGTTGCCACAACAGTACTCAGGATAACCTCCAACTCCCAAAGAAGCCCCTGTATTTCAACTGCTCATCCCCTCCCTAACCCAAGTGTCAAGTGGCCACTGGCTCCACCTCATTGTTATAATTTCTTGCATTGCTAGAATCACCATATGTGAACAAGAGAATACCATCAAGTCCACTCTAGTCCATAGTTCTTCCCCCAATCCTGAGGGGACTGGGATGGTGATGTCCACTCCAACTCCAAGTGAAAGAGGGCTTATATCCCATGGATATGGTGGGTGGGATGATCCTGACTGCAGATGCAGGCCCTCTCTATTCCCTGGGATGGCCATTGCCCATCCTTGTCTCCTCACCAGGTAGGAGTTGCAGCACCACCTAGATTTCATGCACACCTGGCACATAGGTAGGCGGGAGGCTCCAGTCTCTGGAAGTATACCTAAAAACTCCAGCATCACATATAGGTTTGAATAGAAGGGACTGGTGAACCATGTGCAGGGAGGACTTATTTGAGTCTAATTCTGTCACTCTCAGGAGCACAGATTCCAAAATAGAACCCACTGATAAGGCATCAGTCTCTGAGGCTATCCCCCCTTATATAGGACCAGGGTGTCTCTGGAGCTCTCAGGAACCCCACTGAGTGGGGTGATAGACACTTAGATGTTCTATGAGCTCCTACTGAGGTGTGCGTAAGAGTTACCTCTGGAATGACCTCCCGACTCTCTTTGAAGTCTCTTAGCCACTTGAACTCATTTGTCTTTACCATTTCCCCCTTTTATTCAAGGTCTTTTTCCAGTTGTGTTGCCAGTTGTCACTTGGTATTAATCCCTCGTTGCCAGGGAGGCTCATCCCCAGGAGTCATGTCCCATGTTGGGGGGAAGGTAATGCAATCATATGCTGAGTTTGGCTTAGAGAGAGGCCACATTTGAACAACAAGGAGGCTCTCAGGTGGCAAACCTTAGGCACCCCACAACTGCAGGCTAAGTCTCATTTACAAGAGCAAAGACTCACAAGGGTAGTCATCAATAAAAAAAAAACACATCAGTGGGTCATCCTATTTTGACAGGCAATGTCCCTACACTCAGAGGACTATTGGTGCTCCCTTGGAGCTATCTCTCTTGATCACTCTTTCTGGAACCTATTCAACTTTACCTGAACAAACCCAACTACCAGAGTCTCCCAACAACTCATGTAAACTGTCTTCCCTCAGAGTTTCCATGACAGCGCCTACTTATTTGGCCAGACCTTAGCCCATGATCTCTCTAACCTGTTGCTAAACCCCAGCATTCTCTTGCAAGTACATCAATGACCTATTCCTATGCAGCCCCTTAGAATTCTTCATCACACACACTATCTCTCTTCTCAATGTTCTCACAAAGAGTATCATAGTTTCTCCTGATAAAGGCCAGGTTTTCACCCCCAAAGTCATGTATCTTAAAATACACCTAAACCTTACTCACAAAAGTCTAACTCAGAAATGAAGAATACTTATCTCTGAAACCCCCCTGCCCACAACTAAGTCTGAATTACTATCCTTTCTAAGGCTTGCCAACTTCTTCCATCTCTGAGTACATCAATTCAGCCTTATTGCCAAACTCCCTTTTACACAACCACAGACAACCTCCACAAACCAATACCGCAACAAGTATCAATCACAAATCCATTCAACTACAGAAATTCCTGTGCACTGCACCACCCTTAGCTCTGCCAAATCCAAACAAGCTTTTCCATCTATACATAAACATGAGAGAAGGGTATGCTTTGAGACTCCTAACCCAAATGTATAAACCTAACCACCATGTAGTTTCATACTTCTCAAAACAGCTTGCCAGAACCATCACAGGGTGGCCTCACTGTCTCCAAATTCTAGCAGCCACTAGCATAATTGTTTAGATAACTATAAAATTGGTGTACTTCCAAACCACTTAGATATACTCCTCAGGCACTCTATCTTCCCTACTGTCGCACCAAGTTATTTAATCATCTCCAATACTTGCCTATAAGCCATACACTTAACCCTACCCTCAAACCCAAATGTTACTCTCCACCAGTGCTCCTCCCTTAATCCCACTACCCTACTCCCCATGCTTAATACAAACATGATTGAAAAAGCCCCAGAACACAAAAGCTTAGAAATACTTGGTCATTTTCTCAACCTATTTCCCAATATCTCGAAACTTCCCCTGCCAGAACCTGTTCCAAACTGGTCCATCAATGACAGCTCCACCAAAATTGGCAGCCCCACACAGGCAGAATATGCAATACTAACCTCAAACAGAGGCTTACAATTGGGCCCATAACCACCAGACACAACTTCACAGCAAAGAGAACTCATAGCCTTGACCAGAGCCCTAACTATAGCTCCAAATCTCACAGTCAACATATACACTGACTCTAAATACACATATTATATCATACATTCACATGCTACACTGTGGAGAGAAAGAACATACCTAACCACTAATGGGTCTTCCATCATCAATCCTCACCTGATTCTGAAACTCCTCCAGGCTGCCAGCCTGCCACATGTAGCAATCCTTCATTGCAAAAGACACCAAAAACAGAACAAACTAACTGCACAGAAAAATCATAGAGCAGACCAAGAAGCAAAACTACAAGGCACCAAAACCAAAAACGTGTCTTGTACACTCTCACAGATGTTACTAACCTACTCTTTAGAGAAAACACCTCTCAGTTCCCCAACCTACTCTTTAGAGAAAACACGTTCTTACTAAAGACTGTGACAAAGATCAACAAGGAGTGGATTTTTAAAGACAACAAGAAAATGCTACCAAAACAGAAGAAACTAGATGTCCTCATTTCTTTACATGACCACTTCCACGTCAGCCCTAAGCCACTAACCCAGCTGCTCTCCCACTTCATTGCTCTTCCCAACCTTTACAAATTCTGTCAGAAATGTCAGCATTTGCCAAACAACTTTGCCTCATAAGCAACGTCAAAAACCCCACATTCCTACTCATCAAGTACGTGGACAAGCACTTTGGCAAAACTGGCAGATATACTTCATCCACATGCCCCCAGTAAAATGAATAAAATGTTTGTTAGTCTTTGTTGATACCTTTTCAGGCTGAGTAGAAGCCTTTCCTAGCATTCCCAAAAAAGCCGATGCCATAACCAAAGCCCTAGAACACAAAATCATCCTGCGGTTGGGTCTTCCAACAACATTACAGTCAGATAATGGTGCTGCCTGCATATCCCATGTAACCCAAGAGATATGGGTGGCTCTCAAAATTCCTTGAAAATTACACATTCTGTATCAGCCCCAATCATCAGATAAAGTAGAATGCATGAATAGCCTAATCAAAACACCTCACTAAACTCATCATCCAAACTCAAGCCAAATGGATAGAACTTTTACCTGTTGCACTCCTCAAACTCCACTATGTCCCCCATAAGACCCTCCTCTTCAGTCCCTTTGAAATCATGTAGTCAACCCTACATCCTAGAAAATTACCCCTCACAGTTAAGCAACTACCCCCCATTTTTAAAATATATTTTCTATTTTTTCTAAAAGATACTTAAATTACATAAAGTGTTACATAAAATAATATAAGGGATTCCCATATGACCCACCCCCAACATCTCTCAATTTTACCCACATTAACAACTCCTTTCATGCCCAAGAAAGTCTGCCTCAACTATCAATAGATTCCACATTCTCATACTTTGCTCCCCAAAAGTGTCTAACTAAAAATCCTACACCTTAAACCTCTCCAACCCCCACGGTCTGAACCCCATCTAATATTACTAAGTACCCCCACAGGAGCGAAACTGGCCTGTGTCTCATCCTGAATTCACTTTTCCTGACTCAAACCTGTGCCAAAGCTACAAAAACCAATCAAAACTCACCTTCCTCACTTCCCCAGACCCTAAGCAGCAAAAAAAAACACCCATTTCTAACTGCTGCACCTGCAAGCCTCAAGAAGATTTGAAGCTGTTATTTCACAAACTTCTGGGTGAGAACAATCCTATTTCAAACTCATAGTATGTCCACAGCCTGTTGGATAACTATAATTGTTTTCTTTGTGCTAACCTGTACCTTCCTTCTTTCTCTGGTTCTTTTAGCTATAGTAGAGTGCGTCCACTCCATACCGTGCCCACATTGCAATCCCTCCTTTATCTGGTGGCACCCAAAACTGTAAAACTCATACTCACTGTGCTCTACAAAAATTTCAATTTCAATGTCAATTTTGCCCTAAGAATTGCAAATCTCCTACCAACCCCCCATTAATGTTCCCCAACTATTGTTGTGCATCTCCAACCTCTGGCTCCAATGCGATCTCCTCCATATCACCCCCAGCCAAACTCATCTCTTCTCCTTGGTCCTTATAATTCTGCTTTATCATGATTAACCTAATCTCCCTTATTTTGCCCCCCTTTTCCTAACACAAAACCATGCCACCCCAACTCCTCCACAAGTCCAGGCAGCTCCAGTACAAAATTTCCTCAACACTTAGCAATTAGAATGTATTCTAATTCTAACTTTCAGCCTGCTAAATTGAACAAACCCCTTTCTACACAAAAACTGCTAGTTATGTCTTTCACGATCTTCCTCCTCATATATGGCACTCCCTACTCCTCTAAAAAAAACTGGAATAACACCCCAAATTCATTAATATACTCCAAACAGTTAGGAAATGTCTTCAAAAACAGAACTGACACTCTCCTAGGCAACTACCTCACTGCTGCTGCCAACCACACATCCAAACTATGCACAACCTACATAAAAAATCTGGCTAAATTTCCCCATATCATTACTTCCATTTTCAGACCCCTGTGAGCCAACACCCCCCTTCTCACCCAAGCCTCTCTATGTATCTCCTGTCTCCCACAAATGGGAAGCAATCTGATTGACAACTACCCCCAAAACTCTGCAACACCACCTGTATTAATCCACCACAAAACCATCTAACAAAAAGAGTGGACTATAGAATCTCTCCTGAAGCAAATGGAAAATTTCTAAGTCCAGTCTGTTTCTTAAGAACTGTCCAGTTCACCACCAATACACACACAGCAACATCTCAATTCTCAGGGAGAATTCTCAGGGAGCCCCAGAACCACACAAAGACTATTTCCTTGGCAACCTGACATAGAGGATCAAACCAAATGCCATAAACTTATCTCATTATCCAATACTTCCTCAGAATATTACATAGATCTCTATAAGCACTTTATCTTCCACAATCCCTCTCCCAATCCCTTTAGAACCCTACAACCACTAACTGGTGCCACCCTCATAGGAAACATTCCTTTCTGGAAAAAGAACCTAAAAGTCCACTCCAATACCAGTTTTCCATACATATTTCCACCTGTGTACACAAGCAGGTAATCTTCCTCTGCAGCACAGCTGCCTACCTATGCCTTCCCACAAACTAGACTGTGACATGCACTTTAGTATTACTCTCTCCCAATGTAAACATAGCTCCAAATAGCCACAGTCTGCCAGTCCTGCTCAAGACACATATTAGACCAAAACAAGCTGATATTCTACTATCACTCCTTGCCATCCTGGGAATAACAGCTGGAATAGGCACTGGAATTGGAGTACTAACTACATCCTTCTCCTACCTATTTCCAGACATTGTCTCAGGATCTCCAGGAGAATTTAGATGAAATCTTCAAAGGCCTTGTACAACTACTAGATCAGGTAGACTCCTTGGTAGTGGTAACCTTACAAAATTGATGAAGCCTAGACCTTTTAATTGCAGAAAAAGGTAGACTCTGCTTATTCTAGGAAGAAGAATGCTGTTTTATGCCAAGTGATCTGGAGTAGTTAGAGATGTAGCAAAAAAACTAGCTGACCAAGCCCTAAAATCCACCAATGCTACTCAAACTCATAGTTAATTCCCATCCTCACCCCACTAACAACTCTCCTTCTTCTAATATCAACAGGACCGTATATTTTCCAAGCTATAACACAGTTCATTCAAACAACAGTCTAGAATATCACTCAGGGTTACTTGGACAACATCCTCCTAATGTATGAAATTCAATACCAGCCATTAACCCCTAAGTCAACATCACAATACATCAATACCAAAGAAAAAACAACAAAGGAACCTAGCTCCAACCCAAATATCACATGATATCTCTGATATGAATTAAGCAAATAGAGCAGACTCAGAGAGCTAGAGCCTGGAAGATAGGTTTACAGGAAATAGAAAGGGAGAAAAAGGTTGTGAGCCAATGCCCATATGGGCAAAATCTATGATAAGGTTGAAGTGAGTAGTTGTGCAGTGAAGGGATATGACAGGTGTGTAATGATACTATTGTGTTGGACAGTGCAAGTTTGACAGGGGCTTAGGGTGGGGAATTGGGTTGAACAGTCTATGGAACTGGGGGTAGAGTTGGGGGAAGGAGGAGTTGAACATTGGGAATTGGTGGGTATGCGGTTGAAACTGCAATTTTGGGAAATCTCATTTGGCAATATGACAAGGAAACGTTACTGGTTCAGGGTGTTGATTGGGGGTCATTCAGAACACGGTGCACCTGTGGCAGTCTTCTAGAGAATATGTGGGTGATCATTCGGTCATAATGTGTTGTATAAGTGGGTAGAGGCCCACAAAATGAGCAGGAAGCAGTTGGAATCCCATCCTCTGGAGGTCCAATATGATCTCAAACAGAGGGGTGAGTGTCTCTCAAGAGCATGGGTGATTCCTAATAAGGGAAGACAGACCAGTGTGTCAGGCTGTCATTTTGTTGCAAGTAACGATGAATTCTGTCCTTCAAGGAGTGAAGCCTGGTGGTCGCTGTGGGCCCTGAGGGGAGAGGAAGGGAAGAATAGAACATATGGAATAGGGGGTGTTTAGGGGGCAATGGAAGTGTTTTGTATGATCTTGCAATGTTGGATACAGGCCATGTTAAATTTCAGCAAAAATTTATAAAGATTATGGTCTAAAATGTAAACCACTATGTAAACCATTGACAATGCTTAGTAGGTATGTTTCAATTTTTGTACATCATTTGTAACAAATGTACTATCCACACATAAAAAACGTTATTAATATGGGAAAGGGTAAAAGGGGGAGGATGTTGGGTATATGGGAGTCTGCTATATTTTGTATGTGA